>CM039481.1:28776296-28932817 GCA_022433065.1 Begonia loranthoides
GGGGTTCTAAATTGAAATTAGGGTTCCATTAGAGAGGACTAAATACCCCTCTAATGAGCTTTACAAGAAAATTATGTATTTGCCCTTAAGTTCTCAAAAATGGGCATGAGGGCTCGGTTCATATGCAAACCGAGCACCTCGATTCAAAACAATTCAAAATATTCCAAAATACTCATAATCCAACCAATCTAAATTAGTACTAACATGTGGAAATCAAACTTGAACATATCTAAGGAGAGTTGTTGTTCTTGACCAAAGCAAGCTCACCAAACATGTGACAAAAATCCTCTAGTTGATTTGGGGATGGACTCTCCCATGTGAGGACATGCCAAGGAGATTCTTTATCATTGAGTGAAGGCTCCTCTTCTAGCTCCATTAGTTTAGGGTTACCTGCAAAATAGTAGCTTGTTAGATAAACAATGATCTTCTTAGCCCTAGAGCGGGTGATGGGGCCTTGGGGTGCATCATAAGCAAATTTGGAACTAGTCAATTGTCCAAAGGAGAATGATCAATTGGGTGGAAGCAATTTTAAAGAAAAATGGAGTTATGGTCAATCATAAGAAGGAAGGTGATCGACCAGATCCAAAGAAAATTTACCCCAAAGAGTGACGATTTTATGGGCAATCGATCATCCACTAAGGCGATGATCGACCAGTAATTTGGAGAAGATGAAATAACAACTGATCATAAGAGAACAAGGGTGGATCATGGCTGTGACTGTAGGAATTTTGGTCGTTCATGCCGCTCTCGGTATGGACGTTCCTTCTGTTGTTCCTCCAATTCACAATGAGTATTACTAAGGGTTCTATTGTTTTTGGTTGTGTCTACTCCCTTTGTCAATGATTCTACTGAAATTTGGAATATTAGGGATTTTGTGTTGATTTCAGTCTTGCTAAAATTGCTGAGTGTTAAAGTTGTTAGAATCCCATTTTCATTCTATTGTGTTCGGTTTCTGCTTACAGAGTGAGGTTTGGGAGGAAAATCCGATTTACTATTGTTGTGATGCTTAATTTTTCTTCTCTAGGCCGATTGTCTGTGTTCTGTTAAATCCCATGAATTGGAGTCTTCTCTGAATGGTTTTTGTCTTGAGAAGAGATGCAATGTCCTTGGTAGATTCGAATTTGGTTTCTGCCCTAAATGTTGTCCTAGATAGGTCCTGTCCTCAAATTTTTATCCTACTCGATATAATCTACGAGAAACTGCTGGTTTAGGTTTTGTATTTAGGTTGAGTTCAGTCCATTAAATGGATTCATGTTTTGGGTGTTGATTATGAGTCTGTTTGGTTATTGCTTGGACGGAAAATTTTGGTGAAATGTTTCCTATTTTGCTCATACTTTGCACCCTGTTCTTGCTGTGGTTTTGAGTGATAAATTTGGGTTCTATTTTACTGCTGTGATTTTAACTAAGGCTTAGCTTGAGGACTTGATAGTTGTTAGTGATGTTTTGAGTTATCCTTTGTTTTGTTGGTTGGAAGCTTTTAGACATATTTAAATCTCTACTTTGTCGTGTTTGATGATCCGAGGAGTAAATGTCTTGTTGTGGCATTGATATTATGTTTACCATATTAATGTTGCTCTGTTGAATGAGTTAACCTTGTCTCTCCAATGAGGATAGTCCTCTATTGGGCAGATTTCTTATTCTCCATGTAATGTGCTACTGCCTAAATGGTTCGGTTAAAACCTTGTTTGGGATGTTGAGAGATAAGATTGGAAGTTTTGTTGGGATTCCTAGTTTCGATTTCTGGGTTGGGACTCATGGTTGTCCTTAGGAACCATCTTAGATTTTAGTCTTGATTGAGACTTGTCTATTATGCCTTGTATGAAGGATGAGATGTTGACACTGATATTGTTGTTGGTTGTGGTGATGTCAGACAATATGACTTTTTACTTACGACAGCGGATGGAGTGGGTTTGTTGGTAAGCATGTGTCGTGGTTGCGATCAAGGTAGGGATATTTATATTTTCTGCACTGCATTTGCATCATGGTTTTCAAAACTACTATTTTGTGGACTACCACACATGAAAACCCGATGGGAATTATTCGATAACATGTTAGTTTTTATTAATAGTATGTTTTCTCAGGTTTACGTTTCGTACATGGTTTACTGCTGTATTTCGTATATATATTGATGATATGATTTCTGTGCATGTGTTTGGGAGATTAATCCTCTTGATGCTTTAGGCACTCAGCGATGAAGCATCACAAGACTATCCCTTCAACCTTCAGCTGTGAGAAGGTTTGACATTGGTTATGGACATTGGGTGGATGAATCCTCTTGATGCTTTAGGCACTCTAGCGCTAAAGCATCATGAGGCTATCCCCGTGCAATTTTCTGTTGTGTCAAGATTGGTTGTTACTTGTGAAATACGATGGGGCATTCATGACACTTTCTCAGGTTGCAAGTCTTGGAAGTGAAAGAAAAGAGGATGGGGTATTGGTGGCATGTCCTCAGGTTGTAAGTCCTAAAAATGGGAAATTCGGATGGGAGGGTGATGACACCTCCTTGGGTTGCAAGCCCCTAAACCTAGCCAGGGTATTGTCATACGAGTTGACAATGTTGTCAGTCACGAAGAATAGTCTATCACAGTACAGTTCCATTTAGCGGGTCGGTTGGATGACTTGAGCTTGCTCGTCGGCAACCCTTGTCAATTTGGGACATCGAGGTTCTAGTGAGAAAGGGTCTATCATGAGGCAACCACATTCGTTACTTCAATTATACGAGTTTTCTATCGTTGACTGGTTCACCGGCAACTCTGGTGACGTGCTGGATCTATGAATCGCCGTCATTAGTATTCTTTCATGTCTCATGAGGTGTTGCTATTGACAGATAGCCACCTTTTTGTGACTGTACTGGGTGGTTGCATGAGCTGTGTCATCGTTGACTAGTTCACCGGCAACTCGGGTATGCACTGGATATTTGGATCATATCGGCGGTGGCTACGGCATGTCGGCACATCTGAGAGATCATACCAACTTTTGATGATGAGTGGCAGATGGGTCCATGAGTGACCATCGCTTTTCACTGATAACGTTTTCATATGGAATACAATGTTGGTGTACTTTTTTATTATAGCTGTCTATGTATACAACGACATCAAGGGCCATGGGTCAGCTTTATAAAATGATAAAGAGGTTGTAAATATTTAAAATTCATGTACAATAAATGAGAAGCGTGAAATGGTTTTCAAAGAATTAAGAAAACGGTTTTAGCATGCATTGCATTTAGTATAGATTTCTCAACTAAGTTAGTCACTCACCCCTTAGACTAAATTTTTGCCAGGTTTGGGTGTAGATCCTATGTACTACTTTAGCACATGTGGTAGTAGAGGGATGCTAGGATTTCCTGATGGGTGCCTCGATCTCCCTGTGGATGGGTGGAGGTTTGTCAATCCAATCCCTCTGTTCTAGGTACGTTGGGATTTTAGTTTTTGGAATTGTTTGATTTAATTCCTGCAAAGTATTTTCTTTTATTTTGCTATCATGTCTCTAGTTAATCACTCTGTGGGTCCAAACCCATGTAATTTGGGCTTAGGCTTGGTATTATGCCCATTAAGTCTTCTGCATAAAAATACACACCTTAGGCTAGGAAACTAGGTTCTCTCCTATAATCGGGTCGCCAAACCGGCAGTTCTATTCGGCCCACCTTTGGGTCGTGGTAGAATTTTATGGTATCAGAGCATGGTTCCACTCTTCCTGGGAGTGATCATTGAGGAATTGATAATTTAATGTGTTAGTCGTGTGTCTACTGTGCGTGGAATTGTCCAACACAAAGTTAAGTTATAAATGAATCAATATCCTACTAGGAAGGCATCTGGGGTAGTCTGTTGGATGATGACCCCATCTTTTCCCTATCACGTGAGTGTTGGGTATACTCTATGGGTCGTTAGGTGAAATTGTTTTGGATTACAAGTTATGGACTCAACTTGGTTCTTTCTTGTATGTGGGGCTATGAGGTTTGGAATTAAAATCAAAAGCCTAGGTTTGCGAACCCTTTTGGCTTCTCTTCTTGTGGGCCTGTATGGGTCCGAGTTTAAGATCCTTGCCCTTGAAACGTTGTACGCGTCTCGGTTCCTCAAGGGTTTTTGAGCTTGTCTGGGTTTTTTGAAATCATTAGTTGGGGTAGGAATTTTTGTCCGCTTTCCCTAGATCGATTTGTGTTGTATCTATTTTCGTGATTTAGAGACTCTTGGTTCAAGTCTCTAAGTGGGCTTATTCCATGTGTGTTCCCATGTTAACGTAGACCTATGTGTAGTTTGTTATAAATACTTAGTCAGGGAACTGTAGTCGTTCAATGGGTGTTACGAAGATTGTAGCAGAGGCTTCTTTGACCAAGGCTCATTGGTTTCACTTAGAAATGAATCGTGTTTTTGTGATGGTCACACGTTCGCTTTCTATGACTGACACGCCCGTTCTGCAAGTTGGAGTCTGAATTATACGACATAAATGCATTATGTTAGTCAAAATACAAGTGCTCGCTTTTGAATTATCCCTGTTTTGCTTTAGGGTTCCTGAGCATTTTATATGTCGGAGGATCTTAGAGTCTCGATTCTCGTGCCAGTCGTTTTGTTGGAAGACCGCATCTAGTGTCGGCGATTGGTGAAGACCCCATGCATACTCGATGTTCTCGTTCTCATGCAAAGAACTTTCCGATACTGTTGGTTTTGACCCATTTTAGTCAATTTTGGTTTTCTTGTTCTAAATCGTTCCTCTATTAGGGCGGTGTGTTTCAAATCCACTTTTGCACTGGTGGTTCAGTCGCGTAAGTCATGCGTTCATCCTTTGTGAGCATCGTGGTTGTCTAATGCAAGAAGTCTGACGGATGGGATAGCTATGTTCATGGTAAGACGTATTCTAAATCGCTTGACTTGAAATTGTTTTCCTTGGCTCCTTTGTCGTATCTTGGAATTCCTGCGCTTTAGTATGTTACGGATCATAATGGTTCAATTCTGCTCCTTGTTAGCTGTTCTGGGAGACTATTCAGTTCGGTTAGACCGTAATCTTCATATCCATTGTTCTTCATGTTGAGATCCTTTCGGCGTTCATGGGTCTCAAGTTGTTCAATCAATGTTTCTATTTTGTACTCGAAGTCATTACTTCAATAAGACGGTGTGTCCTTGAATCTTTCGAAGACCTCTGTTGGAGTGAGAGATGTTAATGACCCTCATTTGGTAATGACTCTTGCTTTGTGGGAGTATGAAACATACCTTTTTCCTCTAGTCTTCACATTGTTGAAATTGCTTCCTTCTTGGGAGTGGTGCGGGTGGTCGTTGTAAGTGAAGCAAGGTGGCTACTTGTTGATGAGTTGGTGTTAACACTGGACTAGGTTCCATGTTGTCAATTGACTGGGAACGTGGGTTGCACTTTCCAATGGACTAGCGGCGTGTCCCATGACCAGGAAATCTAATTTTCCTGTGGCTTGCTTGCGACCTTTGTGTTGACCTTGCTGTGATGTTCAGAAGGTCTGTGTCAGATTTGGAAAATCTGAGATCCCGGGTGTGGGAGTTGTTCCTTGCCAGGGTTGTTTGCATGTTGGTGACCTCGCTAGCGGGGATTTATTTGCTTGTTTACACTGAAAACCCTTGTGTTGTTACAGGTGGTGTTGTCTCCTGGGCTCTGTTTGTTCCCTGTCAAAGCCAGTCCTTTCTCCGTGTGGATCGTGTATGTTTCTTTTTGGAGAAGTTGACTTTCCTGGTTGTTTGCTTGGCCTTGTCATTGTCCTTGAAGTTTGGATCGTTGTTCGGATGCTAGCAGCTCTTGTTCACTGGCGCATCTCTTCTTGTCAGCTTCACGTTCCTGTTCTGGGATTGGACACCTTAAGTTTTTGGTCTTACCCTTTGGTTTGACCAGTGCCCGATTTCCTTGAAAGTTTGCACTGTTGTCTTGAAATTGTTGGTCGTTGATCCAATAGTGTTCTGGTGTGAATTTCCTATTCAGGAATTGACCATTTCTCGTTCGGGTCTTACCTTTTGGGTTTGACTAGGGTTCGTTTACTTTCATGAATGTTAGTTCCAAGTTCAGACTTGCAGTGTTTCATTCGAAGTCTTGCCTTGATCCTCTAGAATTGCATGCTGGGAAGTAGCAGATGTCTAGAGCCGCAGTGGAATTCATAGATTTTTTAGCCCTGGTCCATATTAAGGTTACTCTTTCTTAATCAAATTGTTGTTGTTTGTGTGGGACATGACGCATGTCAGGTTCGTGTGGGATGTTTGAGTTCGAGTGCGCTTGTGTCTAAGTGCCAGTTGTTGTATGGACTATATCTGACAGTTCCTGACTAGTGTTGCATCAGGCGGTCTATTTTAGATGTATCAGACAATTGGTTTTTGGTAGTGTTCTGATATGTCAGAGCATAGTAGTTACCCATGGATCCACGAGATTTAGAGTTTCGCTGGACGTTTGGTTACCAGATCACTTTGGTTTTGATGTGAAGTCCTATTCCTAAATTCCATAGAAGTCTTTGCGTGCTGCAGGACTCAAATTCTCTCTCTTGTTGGGCTTAGTGGTTGGACAACAAGAAGCCAAAGAGTTTTATGTGGTTATGATCTCTGTAACACCCCGACTCTTAAGTTGGACAATTATCAGGGTATTACCAAGGTGTGTTTGAAACATTGAGCTGTGGCAGAATTTTCGATAATGTTTTTCAAGTATACGTGATGTAATCAAGTGTCGGATGTAGGGGGACCGTGACGTGTATTTATGGGGAAGAAGTTATGGGGTAAGGGTTAAGTGTGAAAAGATAGAGAAAAGTATGAATTATAGAGTTACGGATGCATGAGGACGATGTGCGGACGAGGAAGTGTCGTCTGCATGTATTTAATGTAGGCTGGGACGAAGTAAGGACGAGAGAACGTGTCCTATTGTGTCTGAAATGTGGACTTTTGGATGCTTGCGGACGAACGCGGATGCAATGAGCTATCGTCTGCATTTAATCTGTCCAGGTCTGGAGAATTGCGGACGCTTGCGGACGAGGGGAGCTATCGTCCGATTTGAATCTGTCCAATTTTTGGACAGATCCGGACGATACATGTAGATGACATGCGGACGCCAAATAGCGTCCAAATGCCAATTTTGGACAGTACATACGAGAATGGGGACGCCATTTCTCATCCGAAACAACAATTTAGCCTGCTAGATTTAGCCTTGCATACGAATGCGGACAAAGCCTTTGCGTCCGCACTCATCCAAAATAACCCAAAACTACGATACTAGGGATTTAAAATGAAAAAAGGATTAAATTGATTAAATGGGGTTAAAGAAAAATTAAGAGGGATGTGGGAGGGCATGAACCGGTTCTGCCCGAATCGGTTCACACCATTTGGACCGGTTCACTAAGTGAACTGGTTGAAAGAGAAAAGAAGAGTGGCTTTTCATAATTCTTCGTGAGCGAGCTTGAAGAGAAGAAACGAGGGGGAGAGAAGGAGTGCTGGAGAGCGAGGAGCAATGGAGGCGAAGAGCAGGAGACGACGAATGGCGACGGCGAAGACAGGTCCGGCGCGCTGCTGGTTGCATTTTGGGTCACGGTTAGGGCTCGGGAGGCGAGGGGGCGCAGGGTAAATTGGGACTTCCCACGACCGTAGTTATGTTGGTTGGGTTTTCTTTCTCCTTCGCGTTATGAGGACTAGGTGTTGGTTGGAGGGTGTTGCAAGGATGGAATCCGGCGAGCTCGTGGTGGCAAGGGGTTGCGATTTCTAGCTCGGGCCAAGCTCCGGCACAGGTGCTCCAACCCAGGTGTGACCCGGTTACAGTTCGGCTCGAACAGGTACTTCCTCCTTTGGTTTTGTCCTGATGAAATCGACAACGTGTCGGGCGTGTGGAACATCCTCTGAAAAGCTGGAGAGAATTGTCGGGCATTTTTGGAGAACAAAAGGGCAGAGGACTCCTCTTCTCTAGAAAAGATGCTAAAGACAGATGGATGCTCTGGAGGATAGCTGAGAGCTTCTGAGAATGGCGAGAGAAAGTGGAGGGCTCTCTAGAGGTGAAGCCAAGAGCTGGAGAGGAGGGCAGCTGGGAGAAATGTCCTCTATGAGCTGCGAGGTATTGCCCCAACTTTATCCTGGATTTTTATGAACATTCATGATATGTTATTGGCCAATAAGTGGATAAATACACTATTGTTGGAAGATTAATCTCTGTTGTTTTAGTCTTTGGTGATTTATCTGCTAGAAAATGGATTTCCCTGTCAATGGTTGGTTGGTGGTGTTCTGTTAAGAGTATTGGCCTGTTGTTTTGTTATTGTCAACATTGAGGGGGTTAAATTTATTATATGAGAAATTGTTTGGTGCTAGTTGTTGGAGATAAGTTATTAACCCATTTAGGCTGTTAATCTAATGTTGGATAAAGAATAATGAAACACATTCTATTGATTATTGTCTGGAGTACGAATATGTTGGATTTAGTGTGGCTACAGATCTATACCTTGTTGCGGTTTATGGAACTCTGTAAATGTTTGTTGGAGGGATTATTATCAATAAGTAAATGTTTCTAATTTTGAAGGTACTAAAAGGTGAAGAATGATAGCGATTAAGTACCAACCGCGATAAAGATGTGAGGTAAAGATTTGTGTGTGTCTTGACCATTTGGAGGCTCTACCCACAAGCAGGTGTGCGTGAGTTTTATGTTAGTTCCCTACAATGCTTACTATTAGTTGCTGTTAATTGATCTTTAGTTGATAATTCCTGGATTGATTTTCTTGTGATTTCATTTCCTGTAATTGCTTTACTTTGCTGCTAATTTTCCCGTGCTTTCATTAAGAATGATGAATTGAATGACGAACTAAAGGAAAGAATGTAGGATGACATTTTAAAATGAATGAACGAGTTTCATTATGAAGATTAGTGCACTACTATTATGTAACGACCCGGTTTTTATTTATTTTAAAATCGTGTGAAATTTAAAACTTTTCATTATAAAATCCGAGCGTTAAAACTCTTTTCTTAAAACCCTTTTATAAATTGCAGTATAAATAATAAAATTCTTTTATAAAATACAGCGAAAGTAAAACAAAGCATTAAAGAATGTTAAATAATTTACTAACTTTCTTTACAAATATATTCCTTTTAAAACTCTTTAACCCAGCCAGCCACAAGATCCACCCATGCAAATGCTTCATCAACTGTCTTTTACCTGTTCTTCTGTTTTCTCGTACGATACCTACATCACAAGACCTAACTAATGAGTCTAACGCTCAGTAAGTGATATAAGAAAATGAAATACAAATATGATGCATGCTCACACAATGCATTACTGAGGAGATCCGTATCTCATTTGTCAGTTTGGGGCGATGGATAAGTCAATTGCTCTCGTGGCTTAACCTATAGTTCCGACGAGGAATCACACCAATAGGGGTGTCACCACGAGCCATACCCAGTCGCTTTGTTTAAGTCATTGAGGATTTCAGTACAAGAGAATTAAGAATCTTACGATTCCCATGGCTTAACCTGTGCCTCCGTGCCCCCTAAGTTGGGGTAGACACTCCAATAGGGGTGTCACCACGACAACTATTCTTAATTCTCCCGAACCCCCACATGCCTAATTACATATATTAGGTATGTCATGCAATATGCCTATAAATACCTACAGTCCTCTATGATCGTATAAATGTCTAATAAACATATCATTAAAAGAACACACAACATGCAAATCCTAACTCTTGCGATGTAGGGTCCGAAGACCAAAACACAGTAAGTATCAACTTACCTAACGTCCTTAGCGAAGTTCAGAAATTAATATTGCTCTTCTTCTCTTTTACACCTTCAAAATAATTATCATTTATTCATTAATATTTTATCAATAATAAGTCTTTAACTTTGATATCATTATTTCTTATTTATTATTTAATAATTTAATTATCGTTTAACGAATTTCTATTAATTTATCTTCATTAGTTTCATGGTCGATAAACGAATATCTTTAATTTACACTTTTTCCTTCAATCACAATTGTCCAATTAAATCAATATTTATTCATTAATAACATAATTTCTAATGCTTAGAAAATCTCATTAGTTAACCCAATTACTTAGCAACCACACAGTAAAATTCTAATATCCCAACATGTGCAACGAAAATAGCAATAATCATTTATAGTTGCTCATTCCATCAATGTGACCTTAATAATAGAAAATTTACTTCACAATACAATTCACTATCTTTTAATGAAAAATTCATTAAAACTTACGAAACATCTATTTAGCTTTATTACCCAAAGTCACGTACATTCCCATTACTAAAAGCATAGATCTAATCTTCATTCATCCACTAAGCAGAATTTACAATCCAAATATCACTTACATCACTTATCAAAATTATAGAATGAAATCTAGACGATGACAGTTATTCAACGATAGTATTTGTAGAGCATAGATACTCACAGCTATCCAAACAATGATAAGCAAAGCATATATATTCATCCTTTGAATCAATTTAGGAAACCAGTAGATAAACCATTTAAAACAACATCCATTCTCCTAAACTAACTTAATTAATCATAATCAAACAGCAAGCCATTTTCCACCTTAACAACCAAACAACATCATGGATGACTACAATTACAACACTTTAAATACTGAACAAAACCAATTAGTAGTAGGAAGCCTCACCAAATTCCCAATAAGGATCTTGTAGCAATAACCAACTTTTCATATGAATAACTTTGACTAATTTCAACAACATAACATGATCGACAGTCCAATATCTTCCCTTAACAGAATATAAAATCCCACTAGTTCAACAGAGAGTTTACAAACAAACTTATGCCTATTCATCCATACTTTGAACAGAAAGAATCCAATTCAACAGGCCAGGTCAACAATCAATCCACAACACATAATATATATACATCTCCACTAGTATGCTTCACTAATTAAACATGAAAGGAAATTGCTCACCCAAAGGAGTCAGGAACAGGAGTTCATTCTTCAACTCCAGTAGCTGAAAACAGAAAAAGACCCGAGATTAGAACCTTAACACTATTCACTTGCACCTTTACTGCCAGTTTCCACCCTGACTCCAACTCTCAGCCACCCACCTTCAAAACATCACATTTCTCCCCATCACTCTGTAACTTCAAAGTTCCTGCCACCACACTTGCACAACTAAATAGGCAAAGAAGGCTAGACAATTACACAACTCAAGGAGAGCGGTCCAATGGACAAGCTCCACTCTGGAAATTGCTATCGTTTCGGGAGAAGTAGAAGCCAGGTCAGTTAGAAGAAAAACGAGTCAGTTCAATGTGGAAACCACAGATCCAAACTCGAGCCCAAATCGATGCCAGCGACCCGAAGCCCAGCCATCGCTGATTCAGACCTATCGAACACCAAAACGCCTCTCCACCAACACCCAATCAACCAAAATCGAAGGCCAAGAAGAAAACACTAAACATAGACTATACACTTACCTCCACCAGCGATTCATCGTACCAAAATTGACACCGAGAGTCGCAGCACACCGAGCCCTAGCTCGCCGCATGAAGCGTCGCTCGCAGCAAGACAGAACCTCATCGCCAAGCATTGCCGATCGGCCTTCCCAATCGCCCATCTCTTCCCTCTCGGCTCCCTCACCTGCTCTCTCTCTCTCTCTCTCTCTCTCTCTCTCTCTCTCTCTCTCTAGCTCTATTTCAAATGGCCGATGGCCATTAAGGAAAATAAACCAATTAATTGGTTTTCCAAGTAAGTACCGTTTTCCTTAAATTTCAACTCCTTGTTGAATTAATTTCCTTAATCCATTCCTTAATCTTTTCTCATCTCTTTAAATCCCACTTTATTTTATCTTAATTCTTATTCCAATAATTTTGCCTAAATTATAGAATTGATGACGTTATTCGAAATATGCCGATAATTTATTCGACTAATTCGAATATTTTCAATTATTTTCCAATTTATTATTTTTAAATTCTAATATAAAAATTCAAGATATTACATGTTATTTTCCTGCTGTATCTAGTTTGATTATCCTTGTGTTAGTCATCAACTTTCAAATGCATATACATATTGTCTTGCTATACATAGTTGAGCCTCTCGTTAATTACGTAAAATCACTTCAGCCTATTTAATTAATTAACTAAGCATGCAAATCGACTATTAATTAATTAGTGTAACAATTGTAATCTCCTTTGAGCGTTTTAATTAACTAGACATTGAGCTTGTTAATTGGTAATTAACTAGACTTGAATATGACTAGTTAAATATGTTAAACCAACTAGCTATGCACGTTTAATCTATTAAACTATTAAAAGCATGTTTAATTTACTAGCATGCCTAATTTCTCAAGTATGTTTAATTAACTAAATTGTAGCGTCTAAATTATTCTTCAAGCATGTTAATTAGCCTTAAGGATGTTAATTAGATATAAGTATGCTAGTCAATTTAAGCATGTTAACTTGAGCATGTAAATCGATTAGGAAATTAACTGGGCTAAAGGATTAGAATAATTATCTTATCTTCTTGAGCATGCAAATTAATTAAGACAACTACCTGAAATGACAATTCTACATGAGCATATAAATTAACTAAGATAATTAGCATGTTAATTAATAACATGTTTTAATATCTATTTCATTTACTGTTATGTTCTTTACGTTCAAGCATGCTATAATTCATTGTATATTGTTCAGACACTTGATTTTGTATTGCTCTCATGATTCGTTCTTTACTTACTTTAATATTCGCCATTTCCTTAAGCACGTCTCCCGTTTCCAGTTATTGTCTAAAGCATGTTTCCATGTTTAGTTTAGCTTAGTTTAACAAACATGTTTAGTTAATTATTTAGTTAATCGTAATTCGTCGCATGTTACTTTATCTTCTCTTATTGTTCATTTGTTGCTTTCAATTCGATATCATAATTGTTCCTTCTTATGCATTTTCAATTATATTTGTTGTGCGCTTTCAATTCCCGCTATTCAATTACTGTTGTTTACTTTTCTTATATGCGCAATTTAAGTTAACGTTATATTATAATGCATCATGCATCATGTTAGGTTGAGAATATATGGTCATGCATCATGTTAATAGAAATCGATAGGGAGTGCCACTGGAGTGGTATTTGCACATGCATGAGTGAGGTAAAACGTTAAGAAAATGAAGAAAAGAAGAAAAGGGAGTTGGGGGATGGTAGGGTAAGTACGGATTAACCAAGTAGACAGAATTTAAAAGAGAACGTTACTTTTCCTTTGTCGGGACTACGAGACTGTCTACTGTAAGTGGTTGAAGCCGATAAAGACTACCCTACCGCCACAGATTTATCCCAACTCTAGCTTGAAGTACAAGTAAAGAACCAACGAACATAATGAAAAGATTGGTTTGGGGTGGTACCCACTCCAGGAAGAACTAAAAAGAGTCATAAGCATATTGCATAAACACTTTTCCTTACTGGGCCATTAGGCTCACGTATTACTTGTAGTGTAGGTACAAACGACGAACAGATAATAAAGCAGAGACGAAGGATTTGCAAGAGCGAGATTAGGGCTGGCCAGGCTAGAGTGAGAAGAGAAAACGGTTATAATCAAGTTTTACTAAGTTGTATTTAATTATTTAGTTTTCATTTCTCAAACGCAGTATTAAATTGTTAGTTTTCATTTCTTATGCAATTTACACTTCCGTAAAGTTTTGATAAACCCGCTATGTTTCCATAAAAGGTTTTATAACGCTTCTACAACAACTTCATAATGGTTTTAACGAAAGGTTAGTAACTGTTCGATTTATGTTGCACTCTAATTTTCTGTTTTGCTTAAAAAAAAAAGAGACAGTTCAAAGTTTCACACATTTTAAACGATTTACGAAAAACTAGGTCATTACAATCTCGGTTTAGAGTATTGCGCAGGCAAGGAGACCATTTTGACAAACACTCTAAACCCAAGTCCAACCGATGTCCTTTTGTTTTCTGGTTCAAGGCGTGTACCTGGTTGGGGAATTCGTTAAATCATGTCTTAGGTTTATCGGGGGCTCCACATCGGTTCGTTGCTCTGTGAGCCGTTATAGCTAGTGAAATTTCCTTGTTTGCTTCCCGTCAAGACATGTGGGTCAGTTCTTTAGTGATCGCTTCGTCGATCGATCGGTCAATTGGGTCATCATTTTGTTTCGGTTCGGGTGACCATCCCTTACCTTTGTTGGGTTGTCAGCTCATCTTGAACTTTACTCGTTTCACGATGGTTTACTTCCGTGTCAGTTTCAGACATGCTCGAGTTTTTGTCTTGCTCTGGTGTTGAGGTAGCCCTAGGTGTAGACAACCAAATCCTTCCGAGGAGATTCTCTTGATTCGTGTGCTTTGGGTATCACACTAAGTAAAGATTTTTCTATGATTCGCGTTTTGGGACGAAACTTCTTTTAAGGTGGTTAAGATGTAAAATCTGAGATTTTTAAATGATTTAAAAATACTATGTGTAATTTTTTTCACAAATTTTTGTCAAACGTGGAAAATTGATCAATTTTGTCGCGTAGCGGCAATGTGTGCATTTTTCTAAAAGGTGATCAAATTGGGTCTTTCCGAGCGAGAAATTTATTCGAAAATATTTTTACTAAATTGTTTAGAATGAGAAATTATTTTCAGTTCTAAGTTTTAAACGAATCATATTTAAAAACGGGATTTTAGTTGGGTTTCTAAAATGTATAGTTATATATATATTTTTTTATTTATTTATTTTAAAAAACAATTTAAGGAAGACAAAAGACAAGCTTCTGGCTTCTTCGTGTTCTTTGTATTTTTTCCCTTCTTCAACAGCGAGCAGGAGAGACCGAGAAGGGATTCGCGAGCTGAGAGCGATTTCAGGGAGGAGAGCGCTCAGGCATTACGAGTAGGGGTCGACGGAGGCTGTGAGTGGTCGGTATTTCTGACTGTGGGGGTGATTTCATCGTCCGATTTGAAAGCACAAAGCTCGGGAAGTTAGGGCTTCCCTGCTCAAATGTTCCTTCCGTCGTTCCTCCGATTCACAGTGAGTATTACCGAGGGTTTATGGTTCTGTCTACTCCCTTTGTCAATGATTTGTTATGGATTCTTAAAGAAGACGACAAATATGGAAGTGGGTTTCTTTATAATAGAGAGAAGAGCCAGATTTCTCCAGCGTTACAGAGAAGATTACAGAAAAGATTACACAATTCACACAAAATACTTGGTCTGCTATGCTTTTATATATACTGCCTTCTCTTCATTCTTCCAGGTCAGCATCAAAACGGGGCGGTTCATCTCTCTGTCCAGCGCCTTACTTCCTTTCTCAAAACGGTGCCTTTCATCTAGTCTCCCCAGCACCTACGATCTGTCGTCTCCTCTTGGCATCTCTTCTTCTACGTTTTGTCGTCTCCTCCTGGCATCTCTTCTTCTCTGTCACTTCGAGGTAAGCACATAACAATCCTCCCCCTTAAGAAACCTTGACCCCAAGGTTTGAAATGGGGAAATTGCGCCAAGAGCTTAGCGGAATCGATCCAGGAAGCGTCGGATTCCGGTAAGTCCTCCCATAATATGAGCCACTGAGTGACAGGTTCATTCCCTCTTTTAACTACTCTAGTTTGCAGGAGTGACTTCGATTGGCGATCTGAGCCTATTGTCCACTTGGGAGGTAGCGTGGAGCTTGTGACAGCCGAAGGGCCTAGCTGCTTCTTGAAGAGAGAGACATGAAAAACAGGATGGATTCGAGCAGAAGGGGGTAGATCCAATTTATAGGCAACCTGACCTATTTTCTGCAAGATGGAGAAAGGGCAAAAGTATTTTGGAGCAAGCTTGTGAGAAGCTCTGCGGCCGACTGTTAGTTGACGGAATGGCTGAAGCTTGAGGAAAACTCTATCGCCAATTGCAAAAGACCGCTCTGTTCTGTGCTGGTCCTTATACAGCTTCATACGAGACTGAGCTTGGGTGATGGCTTCTTTAGGAGCCGATCCATGTGATGTCTTTCCATGAGCAGTTGGTCAACTGCTGCAGCATTGGATTGTTGATAAGGCCCCAAGGCTAAGTGTGGAGGAGAGAATCCATAGAGAGCTTCAAAAGGAGATTTGGCAATGGCAGAGTGGAAAGTGGTATTGTACCACCATTCAGCGAGAGGAAGCCATCTCTGCCATTGGCCTGGGTGGGCAAAACACATACATCGCAGATACATCTCGAGGCACTGGTTTAAACACTCTGTTTGGCCATCCGATTCCAGATGATAGGCCATGGACGTGGCCAATTCTGTACCCAGAGAGTCAAATAAGGAACGCCAGAACGTGGAAGTGAAAACCTTGTCGCGGTCTGAGACAATTTGCTGGGGTAAGCCGTGTAATCTGTAAATATTGTCCAGGAAAAGTGAGGCCACTGTAGTTGCCGAGAAGGGATGAGCAAGGGCTAGGAAATGACTGTATTTTGTGAAGCGATCCACCACCACCATAATACAGTCAACATGGTCCGACTTTGGTAAACCTTCCACAAAATCCATGGCGATGTGAGTCCATGGGTGGTCTGGAATAGGAAACGGTTGTAAGAGCCCTGGATAAGGTGTGTGCTCATGTTTGCATCGTTGCCAGGTATCACAAAGGAGGATCTTCTTCTTGATAGCTTTGATCATGCCTGGCCAGAAAAAATGGCGCTTTGCGCGTTGTACCGTAGCCTGGATGCCCGAGTGGCCCCCGGCCTGGGAATCATGCAGACTCTGGATCACCTTGCGGCGTATATCCCCTCCTAAACCCAACACCAGTCTACCTTTGAAGCGCAGAATGCCACTATCCAGGGCATAATAGGAAACCCCAGATGGTGAGACCAGAAGATGGGCGATTAAGTCACTTGCCCAAGAATCACCAATATAGCTGGCTTCTACTTCCTGGATCCACGTTGGTTGAAGCAAAGTGATAGATAAGCAAGAAGGGTCAACGGTGTGTAGGCGAGATAGTGCATCCGCTGTCAGATTGGATTTCCCCTCTTTATATTGGATTGAATACATGAGCCCCAAGAGCTTGGTAAGCCATTTCTGTTGTAGAGGGGTGGTGATCCGTTGATCCAACAAATATTTCAGCGACTGATGGTCCGTGCAGATAATGAATTCTGAGCCCTCTAAATAATGCCGCCAGTGAATAACGGCAGTCACCAGGGCGAGCAATTCTTTTTCGGAGATAGAGTATCCCAAGTGTCGGCTATTAAACGCTTTATTGAGATAAGCAATTGGCCGGTTATGTTGTAATAAGACCTCCCCCAGGTCCCCGTAACAAGCGTCAGTTTCCACTGTAAAGGGATGGGAGAAATCCAGCAAAGCTAAAACAAGAGCTTGGGACATTCTCAGCTTAAGCAATTTAAAAGCTTCTTCGGCCTGAGTGGTCCAAAGGAAGTTGTGGCCTTTAAGGAGCTCTGTAAGGGGTTTGGCGATAGTACCATAGCCGCTAATAAATTTTCGGTAATAGCCTGTAAGCCCCAAGAAACCCCGCAATTGTTTGAATGAGGTAGGAATGGGCCAATTTGTCATGGCTGTAATTTTCTCCGGGTCAGTAGAGACGCCGCTGGACGAAACTACATGGCCCAGGTAGGTGACCGACGGCTAGGCAAAAGCACACTTACTGAACTTGGCAAAAAGAGTGTTGCTCTTTAAGGTATGGAAGACTGTGGATAAATGCTAGATATGAGACTGGAGGTCCTTGCTGGAGACTAAAATATTGTCAAAGAAAACCAGGACAAACTGCCACAAATAAGGTCTGAAAATATCATTCATGAGGGATTGGAAGGTGGCTGGACCATTTGTCAGACCGAATGGCATAACTCTAAACTCATATAGCCCTTGGTGTGTTTTAAACGCTGTCTTGTAGCAATCATCAAGCTTGACACGAATTTGGTGATAACCGGCACATAAATCCAGTTTGGAAAAGAAAACCGAGCCCTGTAATTTATCCAGCAATTCGTCAACCATAGGAATAGGGAACTTATCCTTAACTGTAAGGGAGTTGAGTTGGCGGTAGTCAACACAAAACCCCCACTGCCCATCTTTTTTTTTTATTAACAGCACCGGAGAATTAAACCATAAATTATAGAATTGAATGATTCTTGCATACTTGTCCAGGAAAATATTTCACATCACATTTAAAACATAATCCCAACAATCTTTTAGTGTGCAGGTCCGCGTTGGAAATTTTTTGAAATTGTTGAGTTGCAGTAGAGCTGTTCGCTATTTTCTCTGGATTGGTTAGCATTTTCTCCTGCCATTTGGGTGCGGTCTTGAAAAAATTCAGCCTCTGTGATCTTTGGAGGGCCAAGATGGCTGCTTCCTGGAGCATGGCTATTTCAAAGGCATGAGACAATGTCATAGGTTTGTTAATTTTCACCACTGCCTTGATTTCCTCTTTTAATCCGCTAGTGAACACTGATATAAAAAATGGGTCTTGCATGGTTGGCAGGTTAGGCTGAGCTAGGGATTTTAGGTGCTCAAAGTGCTGAACATACTCCTAGACGGAGCCTGTCTGAAGCAGTGAACAATTCAACCAACTCGCCCTCGGTCACATCGGAAAACCGTCAGCATAATTCTGTCGTAAAGAGTTCCCATCCAGCATTTGGAAAACTCAAGATAAACCCATTAAACCATATATCCGCCTTGTCCGTCATATGCATCTCAGCGATGTTGAGGCGCCAATTTTCAGCTGTTTGATGTAAAGAGAAATACCTATGTGCTTTACGAATCCATTCACGGGGTCCCTCTCCTGAAAAAGTTGGAAGATTCAGACGAGGAAGGCGAGGTTGATTTTGGAAGTCATTTTTGCCAAACTCCTGCAGGCGAGGGTTAAATCGCACCGGTTGGGTCGTCGTCGAAGGACCTGCCTCTGAAACTACTTGTTTCTGCTTGTTATCTGTTTTATCAGCCATTAGCTGGTTCAAGGCATTGATGATCGTATCAAACTTGACGGCATTTTCTGATTGCAGTTTCTCAAATTTATTGTTAGAATCGTCCATCCTGGAAATTAGTTTAGAAAGGGTCAAGGATAGGGCTTTCAGTTCTCCATCTAACCTTTTAAGTGTTTCCTCATTTGATTTTGTTCTGCTTTCTGTCATAGATGTGTTGTGGATCGGGTGGCTCTGATACCAAATGTTATGGATTCTTGAAGAAGATGACAAATATGGAAGTGGGTTTCTTTATAACAGAGAGAAGAGCCAGATTTCTCTAGCGTTATAGAGAAGACTACAGAAAAGATTACACAATTCACACAAAATACTTGGTCTGCTATGCTTTTATATATACTGCCTTCTCTTCATTCTTCCAAGTCAACATCAAAACGAGGCGGTTCATCTCTCTGTCTAGCGCCTGACCTCCTTTCTCAAAACGGTGCGTTTCATCTAGTCTCCCCAGCACCTACGATCTGTCGTCTCCTCTTGGCATCTCTTCTTCTACGTTTTGTCGTCTCCTCCTGGCATCTCTTCTTCTCTGTCACTTCCAGGTAGGCACATAACATGATTCTGCTGAAATTTGGAATGTTAGAGATTTTGTGTTGATTTCGGTCTTGCTGAAATTGCCGAGTGTTAAAGTTGTTAGAATCCCATTTTCATTATGATGTGTTCGGTTGCTGCTTACAGAGTAAGGTTTGGGGGGAAAATCTGATTTACTGCTGTTGTGATGCTGAATTTTTCTTCTCTCGACAGATTGTCTGTGTTTTTTTAAATGCCGTGAACTAAAGTCTCCTCCGATTGGGTTCTGTCTTGCGATGAGATGCAATGTCCTCGGTTCTGAAATTTTTTTTATTCCTAGTTTGGGTACTGGCGGTTTTGAATTTGGTTTCTACCCTAAATGTTGTCCTAGATCGGTCCTATCCTCAAATTTTGATCCTACTCGATATGATCTATGAGAAACTGCTGGTTTAGGTCTTGTCTTTAGGTTGAGTTTGGTCCAGTAAATGGATTCCTGTTTTGGGCGTTGATTATGAGTCTGTTTGGTTATTCCTTGGTTGGAAAATTTTGGTGAAATGTTTCTTGTATTGCTCATACTTTGCACCCTGTTCTTGCTGCGGTTTTGAGCGATAAATTTGGGTTCTATTTTACTGCTGTGATTTAACTAAGGCTTAGCTTGAGGACTTGATAGTTGTTAGTGATGTTTTGAGTTATCCTTTGTTTTGTTGGTTGGAAGCTTTTAGACATTTTTAAATCTCTGCTTTGTCGTGTTTGATGATCCGAGGAGTAAATGTCTTTTTGTGGCATTAATATTATGTTTGCCATATTAATGCTGCTATGTTGAATGAGTTAACCTTGCCCCTCCTTTCGGTTGCTGTGATAAGGGTCAATAATGAGGATAGTCCTCTATTGGGCAGATTTCTTATTCTCCGTATAATGAGCTACCTAAATGGTTCGGTTAAAACCTTGTTTGGGATGTTAAGAGATAAGATTAGAAATTTTGTTGAGATTCATAGTTTCAGTTTTCGGGTTGGGACTTGTGGTTGTCCTTAGGAACCTTTTTGGATTTTAGTCTTGATTGAGACTTGTCTATTATCCCTTGTATGGTTGATGGGATGTTGATACCGATCTTGTTATAGGTTATGGTGATGTCAGACAATTCGACTTTTCGCTTACGACAACGGGTGGAGTGGGTTAGTCGGTAAGCGTGTGTCGTGGTCGCCATCAAGGTAAGGATATTTATATTTTTTGCTCTGCATTTGCATCATGGTTTTCAAAACTACTATTTTGTGGACTACCACACCTGAAAACCTGATGGGAATTGTTCAACAGCATGTCAGTTTTTATTATTAGTATGTTTTCTCATGTTTACGTTCTCTACATGGTTTACTGTTGTATTTCGTATATATATATATATATATATTGATGATATGATTTCTGTGCCAGTATTTGGGGGATGAATCCTCGTGATGTTTTAGGCACTCTCGCGCTAAAGCATCACGAGGCTATCCCGTCAACCTTCGGCTGCGAGAAGGTTTGATATTGGTTATGGACATTGGGAGGATGAATCTTCTTGTTACTTTTGACACTCTAGCGCTAAAGCATTATGAGGCTATCCCCATGCAATCTTCTGCTGCGTGATGATTGGTCGTTACGTGTGAAAAATGATGGAGCATTCATGACATGTCCTCAGGTTGCAAGTCCTAGAAGTAAAAGAAAAGAGGATAGGGAATTGTTAACATACCTCATGTTGCAAATCCTGAAATTGGGAAATTCGTATGGGAGGGTGATGACGCCTCCTTGGGTTGCAAGCCCCTAAACTTGGCCAGGGTATTGTCACACGGGTTCGTAGTGTCGTTAGTCACGAAGATTAGCCTATCACAGTACCGTTCAATTTGGCGGGTCGGCTGGACGACTTAAGCTTGCTCATCGATAATCCTCGTCAATTTGGGACACCGAGTTCTAGTGAGAAGACATTTATCGTGGGGCAACTTCATCTGTTACTTCGATTATACAAGTTGTGTCTGTCGCTGACTGGTTCACCGGCAACTCGGGTATCGTGCTGGATCTACGGATCGCCGTCATTGGTTTTCTTTCTTGCCTCATGAGGTGTTGCTATTAGCAGATAGTTATCTTTTTGTGACTGTGCTGAGTAGCTGACTAGTTCGCCAACAACTCGGGTATGCATTGGATATTCGGATTGTAACAGTGGTGGCTACGACCCGTTGGCACATCTGAGAGATTATACCACCTTTTGTTGATGAGCGGCGAATGGGTCCATAAGTCATCATCCTTTTCACTGATGACATTTTCATATGGAAAATGATGTTGGCGTGCTTTGTGATTATAGTTGTCTATATATACAATGAGTTTTAATAAATCTACATCAAGGGCCATATGCAGGATTTATAAAATGATAAAGAAGTTTTAAATGTTTAAAATTCATGCATGGTAAATAAGAAGCATAAAATGGTTTTTAAAGGATTAAGAAAACAGTTTATGCATGCATTGCATTTAGTATAGATTTCCTTACTGAGTTAGTCACTCACCCCTTAGACTAAAATTTTCCCTAGGTTAGGGTGTAGATCATGTGCACTAGTTTAGCACGTGTGGCAGTGGAGTGATGCTAGGATTTCATGATGGATGCCTCAATCTCCCTGTGGATGGGTGGAGGTTCGTCAGTCCAATCTCTCTGTTCCAGGTACATTGGGATTTTAGTTTTTGGTGTTCTGTAATTGAATTCTTGCACAGTATTTTTGTTTATTATGCTATCATGTCTCTGTTAATCACTCTATGGGCCCTAACCCATATAAATTTGGTTTGGGTTTGATATTATTCCTATTAATTCTTTCGCATAAAAATTCATGCCTTGGGCTGGGTAACTGAGTTCTCTCTGAGAATCAAGTCGCCTAACCCGGGTGTTCTATTCGGCTCGCCTTCGGTTCGTGACATGTATGATAGACTTGCATGTGTTCATATACGTTCATACATCATTGTTTTTATCCATTGTTTTGAAAAGGTAAATGGAATAAATGAGTAAACGTAAATAGGTGTGAGGAGATATGAGTTTTGAGTAGCAACCCCATGTGGGTCATTAGGTGCTACTCCACCTTGTCAAGTTGACATCTCTAACACTTGTATGGGTAACTTGAATTAAATAAAAATGGAATATGCTTGAATAAATAAAAATGGATGTTACGAGATTTGGGTTCTTGAGTTGGTTGTCTGTATGGGTCATGAGGTGCCACTCTACCTTGTGAAGTTGACATCTCCAGCATCGGTAAAGGTAAAGGTGAAGGTAATAGAAAATGAAAATAAAAACTGCATGTGCTTTTATAAAGAGTATAGTATGAGCATTTTGCAGTTTATATCCCGTACTGAGCTTTAGGCTCATAGTTTAAGTCTTGTGATGTAGGTATGGAGTCTATGCTCAGATAAAACTCATAGAGGATGCAGTTGATGGAGAATCTTGGTATTGAGCCTCTTTTGTGTTGTTGGTGAACTGATCGATGGGTTATGGCTTAGGAAATGGATTTAGTATTTCAAAGACTTATTGTGGTTTTTAGTTGCGACAAGTCATTTGTTCCAAGTAGTTTTAAGTATTAAAGTTGTTTGCTTAAAATTGTTTTAAATTGTGGTTGTATGTTTTGTTTTATAAAAGACTTCCACATCGGTTTAACTCTAATTTTCTCTCACAAGATTTTAAACGTAAAATTTTGTATACGGTTAAATTAAGGATAAATGGAATACAGGATTTTACAAATGGTATCAGAGCATAACTGGGTCAAAGTCGTTTCTGTAGACTACTAATAGTACAAAAACTCAACCCAAGAATGTTTCATCAACTATAAGTATGAGTTATGTTAAGTGTTTTATTTTATAATTAACTTGTATGCAAATATAATGGTGAGTGGAAGAAGAAGGTGGGCACATAATTATATTGTTCAAAGGGATGAACCTGCTGATCAAGATGGACTATAAGTATGAGTTATGTTAAGTGTTTTATTTTATAATTAACTTGTATGCAAATATAATGGTGAGTGGAAGAAGAAGGTGGGCACATAATTATATTGTTCAAAGGGATGAACCTGCTGATCAAGATGGACTTGCTGGTTAAGGAAATGATGGACCTACTGGTCAAGGAAATGATGTACTTGCTGATCGAGGGAATAATGGATCTGCTAATCAAGGAAATGATGTACCTACTAAACAGAGAAATGATGGACCTACTGGCCAAGGAAATAATAATCAGACTGAGTAGGGAGACACAATAGGCCTCTTGACTTGCATGGTAGAATGTCAGTTCCGCTATATTGAACGCCTTATGGAAATAGATGAGAATGGAAACCTTTGTCCAATGGTGGCACATGAGGAAGCCGGATGAGAGAAATTTAGATGCTTAAAGCCACCAAGTTTTTATGGGAGTGCATCGGATCCATCTCTAGCTAAAGAATGAGTTAGATCCATTGAGGACATGTTCGAATATGTGAGGATAGAAGAAACTGAGAAGGTCGCATGCACCGCCTACCTTTTAGTCCAAGATGCGCGATATTGGTGGGATACTATTAAGTCAACTCATGACATAAAGGAAATGACTTGGATACAGTTTAAGGATATTTTCTTTAATAAGTATTTCAACAAAATGGTTCAAACTTAGAAGTTGTTAGAATTTACCTCAGTTGTTGAATACATAAGAAAGTTTGAGGTGCTATCCCAATTTGATACTCACTTAGTAACTACCAATGACATTAAGGTATACCAGTTTGTTCAAGGACTAAAGGCCGAGATATATAGGGGTATAAAGATATATGGTATTGAAGATGTGCCATACTCTAGGATAGTATCTAAAGCTTTGGAGATGGAGGAAGCTAAGATTCAAGTTAGTAAACAGAGGGAAGTAATTCAGAAACTAAAAAAGAATAATTAGATTCAACCACCGATGGATGGGCAATTGATTGAAAAAGAAGTAAAAAGGACATTCGACAATGAGGACAAGTATATCAAAGACAAGCGTGAACGGAATGAGTTAGATACTACTTTAGTTAGAAACCCTCAAGTGGAACCGTGTCCTAAGTGTCATAAGAATCATTATGGGAAGTGTAGGGCCAGAATGGGTAAATGCTTTAAGTGTGGTAAGCAAGAACATTTAGTAAAGAACTGTCCGTTGTTGGTCAAAGAATAAGAAAAAGTTGCACCAAGGGTATTTTCCCTATATGGAGATCAAGAAGATGAATCGTCCACATCTAGGCCAGGTATTGTACGTTTTCATAAATTTAAAGTTTCAATTTTATATGGTTGCTTGGTGTTTGTTTTCACTCTTATATGTAGTAATAGGAAAGAAAGCAAATTTTGAGGACAAAATTTATATAACGGGAGAGGTATTTAATATCCTGGATTTTCGCAATACTAAGCATAAGGTCTAAATGGTTATTATTGTGGATTTATGGGGTGATTTTAGTATAGAGATGGGATTTAGGGTATTAGAAATGTAATTTATCTAAGTAATGGAAAGGAGTGAAGTATATTGAAGTATTGTGGTCGATCATCAATTGAGGCGGTCGGTCATTGATGAATGAAATAATAAAGTGGCAAGCCAATTTGGAGCCGGGCGGTCGTCCAAAGGAGAATGATCGACCAGGTTGAAGCAGTTTTGATGAAAAGTGGAGTTGCAGTCGATCACAAGAAGGAAGATGACCGACTGGCTCCAAAGAAAATTTAGTCTAGAGAGCGATGATTCTCTGGGAGATTGATCATCCACTATGGCAATGATCGACCGGTAATTTGGAGAAGACGAAATCGTGGCTGATCATAAGTGAATAGCGGTCGATCATGGTCGTGGCTGCAGGAATTTTCAGTCGATCATGTGAAGAAGGTGATGGACCGGGAAGAATGAAAAGTCTCCTGAAACGGAAAGGACTTGAACTCTGAGTTGAGGGTATCGTCGATTGACACTTATTGGATGTCAAGCATCCCTCCAATTGTCCTTTCACCTTCAATTGGACATTGAGGGGTTTGCTGGAAATTAAGGTTCTTCAATATGGTTTCCTGTTACACTAAAAAATTGAATTGGAAGTAGTCACTATTGTTTATTATTTCCTGGATACCGTGAAGTATTCACACTTGGACAATTTTGGAGATAATTTAAAGAATATTGTCTTGCATATTGGTTAGAAATTATAATTGTTGGTTGGAGAATTGTTATTAATGGGTAATATTATTTGATTTTGAAGAAATTAAGAAGGACAATTTTAAATACTAAAACTCTCTAAGGACTCCACGTAAGTGATATTGTAAGTGTTTTGCCTGAAAAAGCCTACATCACAAGAAATTAGGGTTTGTTTGATGATTGCATTTTACTAGATGATTAGGTTGTTGATAACGCTACATTCGAGGATACATTGCTGATTGTTTGATGTTAATGTTTCGTTTATTAGAATTAAGTTAAGTTTATTTAGATTAAGGATTGATCATGCTTTAAGGATATGCTAAATAGACTTGTATGATAGACTTGCATGTGTTCATATACTTTCATGAATCATTGATTTGATAAACTGTACGAAAATGATTTTTTTGCATTGTTTTGAAAAGGTAAACTGAATAAATGAATAAATATAAATAAGTTTGAAGAGATATGGGTTTTGAGTAGCAGCCCCATGTAGGTCATTAGGTGCTACTCCACCTTGTCAAGTTGACATCTCTAACACTCGTATGAATAACTTAAACTAAATAAAAATGGAATACACGTGAATAAATGAAAATGGATGTTGTGATATGTGGGTTCTTGAGTTGGCTGCCTGTATGGGTCATGAGGTGCCACTATATCTTGTCAAGTTGACATCTCCAAAGTCAGTAACGGTAAAGGTAATAGAAAATGAAAATGAAAATGAAAATTGCATGTGTTTTTATAAAAAGCATAGCATGAGCATTTTACAGTTTATATTGTTTACTGAGCTTTAAGTTCATAGTTTAAGTCTTGTGATATAGGTAAGGAGCCTATGATTGGATAAAACTCGTAGAGGATGTAGCTGATGGAGTATGTCAGTGTTGAGCCCCTTTTGTGCTGTTGGCTATTTGACCGATGGGTTATGACTCAAGAAATGAATTAAGTGTTAAGTATTTCAAAGACTTATTATGATTTTTAGTTGCGACAAGACATTTGTTTCAAGTAGTTTTAAGTATTAAAGTTGTTTGCTTAAAACCATTTTAAAATATGGTTGTATATTTTCTTTTATAAAAGACTTCCGCATTGGTTTAACTGTGATTTTCTCTCACAAGATTTTGAGGATAAAATTTTTTATACGGTTAAATTAAGGATAAATGGAATACGGGATGTTACATCGCCCAACTCTTGATTAGCGTAAAATAATTTCACCACTCACTCAAAATAATACCCCCCCCCCCCCCACACCAGCTTGCACAACCCACCCAGTCCAATGCACTCGAACATTTCTTCTATTCTAAAGTCTACGAACGCATTAGATGACAACGTGCTGAGCATCGGCGCAGATTGTTCCTCTGCAGACAGGCAGGGACAAATTCAATCACCCCGTGATCGACCTTCAGTGTTAGAGGTAGACACTTTACTTTTCGTTGTGGCTTGTCTAGCCTTTGATGCCATTTTCTAGTTCTAGAAATTTAAGGAGAGATTTCAAAAAGTAGAAATGCTCAGAGGAAGTTGAAATGTCTCTCGGCAATAGCTAGGGCTCAGCGAACGTCCTTCTTATTTATATAGGTGGAGTTGGAGTTCACTCAACATATGAGGGATGTCCTTCGAGATAAGGGACGTGACACGAGACGACCTAGAAAAGGAAGCACGTGTTACAAACTCACTATGAGCGACAGGGGAGGAGATGTAGACCCTTGATCGGATCCGGGAACTATCTAACGTGAGGTTCACGGATTCTAGATTTTCAAAGGAAATCTACCAATCGTGGGCAATGGTTTGGTTTTCCCTCGCTCAAACTCCCAATGGAAGTTTGAAAAGGGAAAACTTACGAGTTAGCTCAAGCACCACGAGCTTGCTAACAAGGAAGTCCTCTACTTCGTCTCGGATTCGAAAATCTGGGGCTGACTCACGACAGGGTCGGGATTTCTCTCACAGAGGAGGAAGCTACTAATGTATTAATCTGATCAAAAGTTTTTCAATGCATCTAATCCATGAATATTTATAAGCCTAGGTGATGATGAGTAGGGGATTATGGACGGCCGAGATGAGCTAGGTGGGTGGCAATATGCATGACGTGCACGTGGCAGCTCCTGGATGTTTTCTTTGGGTGGCAACATGCAGGCCCTTGGATGAATGTGGAATGAATGGCAGAGATTAAAGCTGGTGGGAGATAACATGCATGGCGTACACATGGCAGCTCCTTGATGTTTTCTTTGGGCTTGGTCTTTCCTTGGGCTTGAAATGGATTGGACTTGGCCCATCAACCAATAATTAAATCATCACCATCTAACCTAACCAACAATCTAAATGCATGAATGAGTAAAGCTTATAACCATGCCTTACCCTCACAAAATAGGCTCAATGTTTGCCATGAAAATAAAATAAGAAATGAGAAAATGCATAATTGAAAGGTTACTCATTTGGGATGGCGGGAAGACAAATTCCCGTCTGATGAAGCTCACAACACTCACATGTGTCCCAAGTCACGTGTGTCCCAAAGCTTATAACCATGCCTTACCCTCACAAAATAGGCTCAATGTTTGCCATGAAAATAAAATAAGAAATGAAAAAATGCATAATTGAAAGGTTACTCATTTGGGATGCCGGGAAGACAAATTCCCGTCTGATGAAGCTCACAACACTCACGTGTGTCCTAAGTCAAGACATGCACTGGCTGCTCCCTATCCTTTGGGACAACATCCCAAATGGAACCATCCTCAAAGTTAATACCAGCAAAAGAAACAAGATCATCAGTAATTTGGCTAAGTAAAAGTAAGGACCTTGTTTGCGATCGAGTAATAGGCCTCGGCCCCCAAGGCATGTCAGGACGTCTGTCACTAGGAATGGACATTCAAGATAGGATGATGGGCTTCCAAGGCTGTTGTCTACCGTAGAATATGATTATTGAGAAATGATGTTGTTTAACATTCAAAGACATCCAAAAATGCCATTAACCTAAAACAGACATCCTTTGACTAAAGATAGAAGTTCCTCAACTTCAACAAACATCCCCCATCCCATAACGGACATCCATGGTTGGCTAAACGACGTAGTCTTCGGTCAAGAGATGTCTGTTATAATTAGATGGACGTTTGTTGTGAAACGAGGGACGTTCAGAGGGAGTATGCGCCATTTAAAAAAGTGTATGTCTTGTACGTGACCCCCTTCAACATAACGCCTTTAGAGTCCTTCATGGTTTTCAATTCTAGCTAATGGACATTCGTCCCTTGATCCAACGACCATGAACCATCGCACACAAGCACTTTTGGAGGATGGCCTAACTCCATCCTGGTCGTCCATTCTCGTTGAGGGATATCTATCCCTCGATCCAATGACCATGAACTATCATCCAGGAGCACCTTTGGAAAATGGTCTGACTCCATCCTAGTCATCCATCCTCATTGAGAGTCTTTCGTCCCTCGATCCAACGGGCAGGATGGACGTCCCCCCGATTATTACTTCCTTCGTCTGCCTGTTGGATCAGGTTATACATCCCTCGTCATTGCGGGACGTTTGTTGTTGTTGCCTTAGACATTTTGTTCGATGATTCTTAACGTTAACGAAACTGCGGCATTAACATTGATGTCATTTGACATGAAATATGATTGCAAGGTTTGCGTCGTTCTTTTTCTATAATTTATGGTTTAATTTTCTACGAATTTTTTTAAAAGATTTGTTGTGTTGCTGATTTCAACTTATAGGGGTTGTTTTGTTAATTTTTCTAAATTATAGTAATAAGAAGGAAAGAGACATTGAGTTGAGTAAAGAGCATCTTTTGGCTATCATCTTTCATAATATTTTAAATATTTTCTAGCACTATTATTATTAGAAAAATATTAATCATAATTCCAGTCCAATTTTATTTTGTTGTGGCTCGTAAATTACACTTTGTGACATAATTGAAGAACTTTAGTATGTCTATTGTAGGAGCAGAGGAAACGAGTCGATAAGTTATTTCATATTTTCATCAAAAAAATTCCATGATTTTGATCCCTAATGAATTTTTTTGCCTTAATGCGTGTAATTCGCAATAATCGTAAGAGGTGTTATAAAAGATAGTGCTTTTCTAAAATACCGGCGTAAGGCTCTTCTTCCGAAACAGGCTTCTTTCTGGGCAAAATTTTGTTATTTGGATCGCGTGTCCATTTGTTGGTGGGGTAAAGATTTTTATCATTCCAGTCATAAGTCATCTCTCTCTCTCTCCCCGGCATTGATGCCCTGCAACCCCAGCGCTCAAATCTTATGGCTGTTTCCAACAAAACGTCAAAGCATTTAAACTTCTGCAAAAGTTTCATCCTCCTCCTCCTCGCCATCTTTTTTCCGTTCCATTCCTCCTCTCTTGGAGTCCAACCCATATCAAATCCTCAATCCAAAGGCCTCGTTGCTTCAAACCAGCAACTTTTCCATCTCAGGAACAAATCGCCATACTTCTTGCAGAAACAAGAACGTATCAAGAACGAAAGAAAAGAGAAAATAAGGAGGAAGAAAATGAAGAACTTGAAGAACAGATCGTTCTCTGTAATGCTTCCAAAAGCCTTTGTCCCTCCCTCTGGTTCGTCATCTCCTTGCCACAACGACAACCCACAAGCCTACTTCGCATTTTACTGTGATCTTTCTGTTCCAAAACCATAAAGGCATTTTTTCGAAGAACGTTAATGGAGTTTGTTCTTTCTCTCGGATTTTCTTTCTTTTTTCCCTTGTTATGTGTCTGTAATGATGTGATAAATTTTTTGATGGTATACTATTTCTCATACGTATACTTGTCTTGTGAGATGAATAGATTAGACTGAACTCTAGAACCTGTCCATAACCTTCGATTGTCTGTTTGTGTATACCTTGTCATTTAATAATCTTGGTTATTCAATCATTTAGTTAAATTTTTTAATGATATGATAAAATGTAATATTTTTTTTTACTCGTGGTAACACAGACGAATTTTCTTGGACGTGTTCATGAGATGTCCGTTGAAACCTAAATATGTTCCGCATCATTCCCTTCCCTTCTCAATGTTCACTAAACATTAAGTACAATATTGTTGTTTTTAAGTTATCTCTACTGCAACTCGTCTTTCATACACTTAAAACGTCGAGATTTGAAATATTATTTCTCTTATAAAAATTCTTAGTGGAAGACTTTTTGAAATGAAAGCATTTGAGAAAAATATAATAAATACCATGAATAAAATTTCTTTCTTTAAATATTTGAAACATACATTTTACGAATTAAAAACCATTTACATTTTCTTTTTCCTTTTCCCGTTTAGCCTGACCAATCACAAGATCCGCAATGTGTAAATCCTCATTTAGCTGCTCCTATCCTTGTTATCATACTTACCTACATCACAAGACATAATCTATAAGCTTAATGCTTAGTTAGAAATGATATGCAATATGAACCATGTAATATACTTTTCATAAAATAGTTTTCGTATTAGTTCCTTCTCTTTTCTCTGTTCTGCACATCAATGCACTTTGTCCTGACATCAATCGAAGACTCATTAGCTGCTATGCACATCAATGCATAACATCTCTTGATAAAGTATCGACATCAATCGAACCGTCAGTTAGTTGTTGTGCACATCAATGCACAACGACCCATAACCTCCTATATAGCAACTCCCACGTCAATCAAAAGCTTTGTTAGTGGTTGCACACATGAATGGACCATGATTCATTCTGACATCAATCAAAACTCATTAATGGTCATGAACTTCAATGCTTAATGACCTCACCAACCGTTGGTCGGTCTGTCTTGACATCAATTGTGTAATGCCCTGACTTTTTATATCAAAAGTTAATAAGGATAATTGGAAAGTAATTGGGGGTATTTGGATAATTATCGGGGTATTATCAAAGACGTATTTATAAGATTTTAATTTAAGAAATTTATTGGATAAATTAGGATTAAACTAGAAAGTGTATCTTGGAGTTTTCGGATGCACGTGGACGACACTAGGACTAGGCGTCGCATTTGAAATGCATCTCCAGTCGTCCCTCGCATTTTGGGACGAGCGGGGATGAAGCTTCTCATCCTAATTCGTCTGTAACGACAGATTTCAGACAAGGCAGGACGATGGCGAACGATAGCGGACAGAGAGAGTTTGAATATGTACAAAATATTGGACTTTTTGGACGAACACGGACGAGGCGTGTGCGCCTTTCTTCATTCGAAATCGTAATTCTAAAGGAGAATAGTGAATTGAACCGGGTTGGTTTGGCTCGATCCAGAAATATTAGGATGGCTCAGTTTTAGTTAAAGGAGAAAAAGAAATAGGTTTAATGGAAATTAAAGTAATTAAAATAAACATTAATTAATGAAATAAATTGTAATGTTGGGATAAATAATTTAGAAGGAATAAAAATGAAAAGAAGGGATTACGAAAAGTGGGAGAAGTGAACCGGTTTGATTGGAACAAAAGAATGGCCTTCGGTCATTCTGTCAGAAAAAGTTCAAGAAGAGGGAGAGAGCTAGGAGGCAAGGGAAACAAACGAAGAAGAGGAAACCGATGGGAGGAGTGGCGAGCTTGCGGCTAGGCTTTGCCGGTAGGCTCATGTTCATTTCGGCTTGCAACGGGATGCGGGTTGGGAGCTAGGGCTCGAGTTACGGCTCTCGGGTCTGATCGGTGCAGCGTCAGGCGTCGATGTCCTACCAATTTTGGGTGTTAAGTGACCCATGACGACGATGGGATGGCAACAGCAATGTGGTAGCGATTGACGAGTTAGCAGTTTAGGCGAAGGAATGGCTGAGGCGATGAAGGGCAGGGGCGACGGTTTGCGAGAAATGACTGGAGGCTGTGATCAGGTACGTGGTTCAGTTTGAACATGTCACGACCCAGAGGCTGGCTGAATAGAACTGTCGGGTTAGGCGACTCGATGCTCAGAGAAAACCCGATTACCCAGTCCAAGGCGTGAGTTTTTATGTGGAAGATTTAATGGGATTAAGTAACATGGGTTGGGGTCCACAGAGTGATCAAGTAGAGACATGATAGCATAACAAAAAAATACTGTGTAGGAATTAAATCAAATAACACCAAAAACTAAAATCCCAACGTATCAGGAACAGAGGGATTGGACCGACAACCTCCATCCATCCACGAGGAGATCAAAACACCCATCCGACATCAACAATATTGCCCAACTACCGCACTCAGAAGACCAGTACTCTGAACCTACTCCCTAACCTGGGAAAAATATAGTCTAAGGGGTGAGTGACTAACTCAGTAGGAAAATTTATACTGAATGCAGTGCATGCTAAAACTGTTTTCTTCCTTTTTTGAAAACCATTTTATGCTTCTCATTTACCGTACATGTGTTTTTTTTAACATTGAAAACATCTTTATCATTTTATAAATCCAGCCTATGACTTTCAATGTTGCTTTATTAAAACTCGCTATATATCTAAACAACTATAATCGCAAGTTATGCCAACATCATTTTCAACGTGAAAACGTCACCAGAGCGGATCCCACCATGTGGATTGACGTTCCCATCCAAGAAGATATATCATATGAAGAGAAACAAGAGCGGATCCTTACCAGAGAGATTTGAGTTCTTCGTCATCGAGAGATCCTCTTGGTTCGTGTTATGGAGGAATCACACCGAGAGGGAAGCCACGTGGGAGATTGAAGCTGACATGATGAGGAAGTACCCTATCTTTTCTGATGTACGATGGATTTTATTTTAAATTTTGGGATGAAATTTCTTTTAAGGAGGTTAAGATATGAAACCCGAGAAATTTTCAAGAGAGTAAATTCCACGAGTAAATTTTTTACTTTAAAACTGGTCATAACGTGATAGGTTAGGGGAGTTATGAAAGAGAAGTGAGAGCGGTTACAAATAGTCTATTATATAAAGACAAAGGAGTACAGAGAGGGGGGATATGAAAATAGTGAGGTGTGTGGTTGTGTGGTAGATGTGAGGCCTGCTACGGTTGTTAGTGAAGGGTTACAAGCAATAAAAGAATAGTTTGTATCATTTTGGTATCAGAGCCCTTTCCTTCCTGAGGTTAGATCGTCATGAGAGACGATGATGATGCGATCTGAATCGCAGAAGGAGAATGCTGCAGAACTCCAGAAAGATGTAGCTGGTTTTAAAGAATCCGTTAGTCAGGAAATCGCGCAGCTTCGAGAGCAGTTAGCGAGAGTTCTCAGACGGTTGGATGAGAATCACGTCTCTGCAGAGTCGGTGGAGGCTCCAAGAAATGCGACGGTGGATACTCCAAAAAATGTGTCGGCTGAGCGTAATACAAGGGGAGGTGATCGAAGACAGCTCCAAAATCAAGATTTGTTTCCACGAAGGTTAGAACTGCCTGTGTTTAACGGAACAGACCCGGAGGGTTGGTTGTTTAGGGCTGAGCGCTATTTCAACATCAATCGACTCACAGAGGAAGAGAAGATCGAATCGGCATTGGTGTGTTTTGAAGGGTCAGCTCTGGCGTGGTTCAAATGGGAAATGGTAAGCGACCTTTCTTGAGTTGGATTGTTCTGAAACAGAGTCTGATGGAAAGATTTGCTCATTCACGTATGGGCTATGGGTGTGAAAAGTTACTGTCTCTGAAACAGATGGGCACCGTCGAGGAATATAGAACAGAATTTGAAGCCATTACTTCCAATCTATTCGGAATCTCAGAAGAGGTGTTGTTTGACGCCTTCTATAATGGTTTAAAGAATGAAATTAAAGGTGAGGTGAGGATGATAAGGCCAAATGGGTTATCTGATCTTATGTATTCATCTCAGGTGATAGAGGACCGAAATGAGCAGATTAAGCATGGAGAGCAGAGAAGAAATATGATGGTGGACAGAATTAACATAGAAAGGAGAATGTTTTCTGATTTGGGTTCGCAAAAAAAGAAAATTGAGATAGAACCGACGAAAAACAGCTTCCAAACTACAGCAGAGCAGTTCAAAGAATCGAAAATAATTTCCGATCAATTGCAGAAAGTGGCAGAGGAAGAAGTATCAACCGAGGAAGGGGAAGGTGAATCGGCGACCGATGAAGTCTTTTGTGAACAAACAGTCCAACGCGAAGAATGGGTTACGAAAAAATTCAAGAAACTTTGCGATTGCAGGAGAGGAGAAGCTGGCGAAGATGGGTTTGGAAAGGCCGGCGACGATGAGATTGGAAGGTCTGTCGACGGTCGAAACGGAGACTCCGCCAGTAATGGAGAAAATTGCATCGCCGGTGGAAACGGAGACTCCACCAGTAATGGAGAAAATTGCATTCATAAAGAAAGAGGAAATATCGATGGAGATGAAAAGAAATTTCCAGCTGTCCTATCTAAGGAGAAAATGGTAATTCCAGCAGATGAAGGAAAGAAATCTTTTGGTTTTCCAGAAGCCCTTGATTGGCGGTGGAAGTGGGTAATTGTTAGGACAACTCCAAATTTAGCCAATTTAGATGAAAATTGGAGTTTACTAAAATATAACCTTTTCATCAAGGTTATTGGGCTATAAAGTTCAACGGAGGATGCAGAGAAAACTTTTGGACTTAATTTTGCCCTACTTCTTCTGGAGAATCTTGACGGTCTCTTGGTTGAAAAAAAGTTTTACGATTTTATATTCATTAGGGAAGAAAATTGTGAAACACTAGATATAAAGTGTATTTTTCATTTTTTTCCACCTTGAGGACAATGTGATTTTTTTAGGGCGGGAGTAATGATAGGTTAGGGGAGTTATGAAAGAGAAGTGAGAGCTGTTACAAATAGTCTATTATATAAAGACAAGGGAGTACAGAGAGGGGGGATATGAAAATAGTGAGGTGTGTGATTGTGTGGTAGATGTGAGGTCTGCTACGGTTGTTAGTGAAGGGTTACAAGCAATAAAAGAATAGTTCGTATCATTTTACCAAAATGATACGAACTATTCTTTTATTGCTTGTAACCCTTCACTAACAAATGATACAAACTATTCTTGTAGGTGTGTGGTTGTTTGGTCTCGTCTCTTCTGGATATTCTGCAAGCTCCACGGGGAAAGCCTCCTCCTCGACTCTTGGGACTACCATTTCATTACCTACAACACAAGTGAGGACATGAGCTAATGACCCAGTAAAGGAAATGGAGTTTATGCTTATGCTATGCCTCTCTTTTAGTCTGTTTTAGAATGGGGGCCACCCAAACCAACCTTTTTATTACCTTCGTTCGTTCATTCTTTACTCATACATCGAGCTAGAATTGGAAGGTGTTTCTCGTGCAATGGCATAGTGATCATACCTAACCTTTTGCTTGTAAACTAGAACTCTTATACCTTATAAGGGAGGGGCTCTGCCTAGTTTACAGATTAGACCCGCTACCCATCCATCCCCAATTCCTTTTTCTACTTCTCTTAGCATTTTCTTAACGTTTTTCCTTTCCCAATGTATGTGAGTACTAACCCAAAGTAGCACTCCCTAATTGTTTCTATTAGCAAGATGCATGAAGACACTTCAATAAAGCATATACAGAAAGTAAACAATAAAGCATATACGGAAAGTAAACAACCTTAATTTATAGAAGTGACAACTCGAAGATTGAAGGGCGTAATTTAACGATGCACGGAAGGAGCAAAAACATATCAAGAATGAAGGACAGTGACAAAAGAATATATATATACATACACGGACAGCAACAAGGCATGTTATTGCACAACACAAGGAAATAATTACATGGTTCACACTTGAATTTAAACAATGAAGAATTAATTAATATGCGTTACCAAATGCCTTAACAAAATTTCTGACTATCACGCTCGAATGTAACACATAGTGGCAAATGAACTCACTTACGAATTTAAACAAGTGATAGCATGCTTGAAAGATTTTACCGCAATATAAAGTACAAGATTATGCAAATTAATATAAAGGTCAATAGAAACTTGCTTGCGAACGCACTTACAGTGACGAGAGATTAGCATGCTTTACACAAGAAATGCTAAAATGATTACTAAATGAGTAACAGACATGTTGAGCAAGTAAATAGACGGTTAACGATCTAACATGCTGAAACAAGAAATGAGCAAGTAATAGACGTGTTGAGCGAGTAAATAGATGATTTAACAATTTAACATGCTTGGATGCTTTGGGAACTAGCAGTTAGGTAATGTACAAGGGATTTTTTATTACACAGGGTATATGATCAGCAAAACGGAAATGCATAACTCTACATTCTCATTCATACTTCCATACACTAACTTATCATCAAACCATATTCTCAATAACCTGAACATAACAGTAGCGACAAAAGATCTAGAAGGTAATGACAGAGTAACAACAGTAAGAGTAACTACAACATAATGTCAAAATGAATTTAACAGCAAGTTATATAGAAGCTAGAGATAGAGTAAAGGCAGTAAGAAATTCACAGGAAGCAACAATAAGACATTATCCAAGAAATCTACAGATTTTAACTACAACAATACATTCAAGACACACACACTTTACTTGTGGGTAGGGCCTCCTCTGGCCAAGACTAACCCAATTTCTCACCTTAGATGTGAAGTAATCTTGTAAGGATAGCAGAACTCCACTCCTTACAACACCACGCCCAGCCAAATGATCAAGAAGAAGAAGCAGAACGAAGGAGAGGAGAGGAGAAGAACGCAGGGAGCTGAACTCCTCTGGAAGGAAATGAGCTGAAGATAAAAAAGAAGAGTCTCACTAGGCAATCTTCACGTAGGAGAGGGAAAGAACAGCTCTGCTACATTTGAACTGGAGCTGGAAGTGATTTCCCTTATGTAGGAGTCGATTTTCTTCGTTGGAGATTGCGTATTAATGGACTACACGACAAGCGGTTGGTTTTTAAATCCCTAAATTTATGCAGATCTGCAATTTTCTGGACAAGTACAGACGCACAGGTCTCATCCACAATTCTAAATTTCACAGGCCAAATTTTGTCCTTGGACGAGAAAAGTCGTCCCCTACCTCGTCCGTACTATCTGCAGTAGACTTTCGAACACCATTTTTGTGTACGTACATATCGTCCGCATCTATCCATAATTTGGACACATTCAAATCGAACGATGCTCATCCTCGTCTGTGCTCGTCCGCAAGCGTTTCAAAGGTGTCCTCGTCTGGCCCAACTTGTCTGCACGTCATCCGGACACGTTTGAAAGTCTGGGGTACAGTAAGGTCAAGACACAAATTTGCGTCCTGATTCATCCCAAGTCCTAAGGCTAATGCTTCAATCACTTGCGGACGACAAGTCTCGTCCGCAAGTCATCTACAGGCCACCGAAAACACCCAGAATGGAATGTTCTAACATTTTAGAATTACACCTTTCATCCCAAAAATATTTCCCCCACAAATACATGTCATGAATAAACAAGTACATATACGCAATGGAATGGATAATATTTCAAAATTTGATTACATTGCGTACGCGAAAAAGCTAGTACTGGGGTATTACATACTACCCCCCTTACAAAAATTTTGGTCCCCAAAATTAGCTACTGAACAATTCAGGGTATAAGGTCCTCATGTCATCTTATTTTTCCCAAGTGGCCCCTTCATGGCCGTGATTCTGCCATAAAACTGTAACCAAGGGAATACGCTTGCGCCTTTGCTCTTTCACTCTTGAATCAAGAATCTGAACAGGCCTCTCACTATAGCTCAAGTTGGGCTGCACCTCAATACCGTCGGAGTGGTTTAGTACAACTGCATTACCCAGACACTTCTTGAGCTTAGATATGTGGAAGATATTGTGTACACCTGCTAGAGAGTCTAGCAACTGCAACTGATATGCGACGAGTCCTATCTTTTTCGTAATCACATAGGGTCCCACATATCTAGGATTGAGTTTCCCTCTTTTGCCGAATCGAATGACACCTTTGAAAGAAGATATCTTTAGGAACACACTATCTCCTTCATCAAATTCAAGGGCTCGACGACGATTATCCGCATAGCTCTTCTGACGACTTTGAGCTGCTAACATTCTTTGTTTAATCAGGGATACAGACTCTGCAATCTTCTGCACCATCTTGGGGCCATAGAAGGTAGCTTCACCCGTTTCATCCCAGTGCAAGGGAGACCTGCACTTCCTCCCATATAATGCCTCGTATGTGGCCATGCCGATAGTGGCCTGAAAGCTATTGTTATATGCGAACTGAACCAATGGCAATATTTTTCCCCATCCTACTTGGAAGTCGAGAACGCAAGCATGTAACATATCCTTGAGAGTCTTGATGGTTCTTTCACTCTGGCCGTCTGTTTGAGGATGAAATGATGTACTAAATTTTGGTTCGGTGCCCATGGCTCTGCTCAAACTCTTCTAAAAAGCTACCGTAAACCGCAAGTCCCGAACTGATATAATAGAAATCGGAACATCGTGTAACCTCATTATCTCCTTAATATACAAATCGGCAAACTGATTCATCTTATACGTCATAGATACCGGTAGGAAATGTACAACCTTCATCAACCAATCCATAATTACCCAGATTTCATCGTGGCCATGAGCAGTTTTGGGTAGACAAGTGATGAAGTCCATGGTAATATACTCCCATTTCTATTCGGGGATTGGCAGTGGATGGAGCGGACTACCAAGTCGCTAGTGTTCGTCCTTGATGCGCTGACATACTTAGTAGAGCGACACATAATCAGCAATATTGTACTTCATGTTGGGCCAGTAGTAGTGAGTTTTAAGATCCCAATACATCTTGTTACAACTAGGATATATAGAGAAATTGGAAGAGTGGGCTTCCTTTAGGATCTTTAGTCGTACCGTGGTATCACCAGTCACATACCACAGGTTTTTGTACTCGACCATGCCGTTAGCAGACGTAGAGAAGTTCTGGTACTTCGGTAGATGGCACCACGTCTAACTGTGCTGAGACTATCTGCACCTCAAATTCCTGAAGATCTCTTTGAAGTTCATAAGCCATTCCTTGACATATCATGCTCATCACTGCAAGCTTACGCTGAGAGCATCTGCAACAACATTGGCTTTTCCTAGATGGTACTTGATCTCACAATCATAGTCCTTGACAAACTCAAGCCACCGCCATTGACGCATATTCAATCCTTCTGGGTGAAAATGTACTTGAGGCTCTTATGATCTAAGTAGATCTCGCAGCATTGCCCATATAAGTAGTATCACTATACCTTGAGAGTGAAGACCACAGCTGCGAGCTCTAAGTCATGGGCAGGGTAGTTCTATTCGTGACTCTTAAGCTGCCAAGATGCATTTCCGTGCTGCCTGAGAACTGCGCCGAATCCTCGCCTCGATGCATCACAATAAATGCTAAAATTTCCATCCTCCATAGGCAACACCAGCACAGGGGTAGTTGTTAACCTATGTTTCAACTCTTGGAAACTGCCTTCACAATCGCTGGACCACCAAAATCGGGCGTTTTTCTTGGTAAGGTCGGTAAGGGGTAAAAAGATATTTGAAAACCCATCAATAAAATGTCTGTAGTAGCTGGCCAAGCCCAGAAAACTCTGTACTTCCCTGACATTTTTTGGCTGTGACCAGCTAACCACTGGCTGTATCTTGGACGGGTCCACGGAGATGCCTTCCTCGGAAATCACGTGGCCAAGAAAATCGACCTTGTTTAGCTAGAATTCACACTTAGAAAACTTCGCGTATAGCTAATGCTGACAAAGAACAGATAAGGCCACCCGTAGATGCTCGTGATGTTCCACCTTTGATCGGGAATAGATCAAGATATCGTCGATAAAGACGATAATAAATTTGTGTAGAAAATTCTGGAAGAGTCAATTCATCAGGTCCATAAAGGCTGAGGAGGCATTGGTCAATCCAAAGGACATAACCAAGAACTCATAATGACCATACCGCGTGCGAAACACAGCCTTTGATCTATAATCGGGTTTAACTTTCAGCTAATAGTAGCCAGAGTGAAGGTCAATCTTGGAGAATACCCGAGCACTGCACAACTGGTCAAAGAGTTCGTTGATTCTTGGCAAGGGATATTTGTTCTTGATCGTTACTTTATTCAATTCCCTCTAATCAATGCTCATCTGTAAGGTTTCGTCCTTCTTCTAAATGAATAGTACAGGCGCACCCCAAGGAGAAAAACTGAGCCGAATAAATCCCTTAGCGACCAGTTCTTCCAATTGTATCTTCAGTTCTCGTAATTCAGCAGCTGCCATGCAATACAGATGTTTGGAAATGGGATCTGTACCGGGCTACACGTTGATCTCGAACTCAATATCACGGTCTGGGGGCAGATTGGGAAGATCGTCAAGAAAAATGTTTGGGAAGTCGCGCACCACCACAACGTCCTCCATCTTAGTCTTAGTGCTTGCGGTAATATTAATCTTGCTGACCAAAAATCCGTCGCACCCATTTTTCAACAATTTGTCCGCCTTGAGCACACAGATAATGTTAAACTTCCCCTTCTCTTTGGTTCCCTGAAAGGTGTGCCGCCGTTCACCACTCAAAGGACCGAAACAGACCTTCCTTCCCTCGTGCCATTCGGGCGCTCGAGGCCCATCTTCATTAACAAGGATATACCCCCTCCCTCTTCTGGCCATTGATAATTCCCTACGTTTCCACGTCATAAGGTAAAGGAACAAACTTTTAAGAGGATTTACCTAAAGAAAACATTTTAACAATTTCTCCTATCACATTAATTTTCTTTTAATTCTACACATATATTTCTACGAACATGAATACATCAATGATACAAGGGAGAAAAACTTACAGTCAGAGGGGCCATGCACAACGAGTTTGGGTTATCCGCGAAGAGATGTACAATAGTAGACTAGCTCAGAAAACAATTGTAACAACACAGATTTTTATCCTTCCACTTTATTTTATTTAAAAAACGCATTTAGATTTTGAAAACCTTAAATGCAACAAAACCTTCTTTTAAAATCTCCTTAGATCAAGGTGCCCTTTTTAAATCCCGATCGTTACTACATTGCTCTTGAACTAGATTAAATCATAGGAAATTAAATAATTGGTTTACTTAGAAAATCTAACGGAAATGAGATTAAATAGCAGAAACGAATTTGAAAGCCATTTAGTTAAAGCATTTATTAAATGGGAAGTCTAAATCAAACATGCTTAAAGTTCAAAGTTAAAAGTGCCACATATTCAAAATACACGAGTTAGGGCCGTAGTTATACTTTTACAAAACATGTCTACTGTTTAACCCTTACATAATATGTTCTTCTTCATTCTCTTAGCCATCAGTCTACTCCTGTCTCGTCTCTTCTGGATATTCCGTAGGCTCCACGGGGAAAGCCTCCTCCTCGACTCTTGGGCCTACCATTTCGTTACCTACAACACAAGTAAGGACGTGAGCCAATGGCCCAGTAAAGGAAATGAAGTTTATGCTTATGCTATGCCTCTCTTTTAGTCTGCTATGGAATGGGGGTCACCCAAACCAACCTTTTTATTACCTTCGTTCGTTCGTTCTTTACTCATACATCGAGCTGGAATTGGGAAGTTTTTCTCATGGAATAGCATAGTGATTGGACCTAACTTTTGCTTGTAAACTAGAACTCCCGTACCCTATGAGGGACGGGCTCTGCCTAGTTTACATATTAGGCTCGCTACCCATCCACCTCCAATTCCTTTTTCTACTTCTCTTAGCATTTTCTTAACATTTTTCCTTTCCCAATGTATGTGAGTACCACACCAAAGGGGCACTCCCTAATTGTTTCTATTAGCATGATGCAAGAAGACACTTTAATAAAGCTTACACGAAAAGTAAACAGTAAAGCATATATGGAAAGTAAACAATAAAACATATACGGAAAGTAAACAACCATAATTTATAGAAGTGACAATTCGAAGATTAAAGGGCATAATGTAAAGATGATGGAAGGAGCGAAAGCATATTAAGAATGAAGGACAGTCACAATAGAATATATAGGGACGGCAACAAGACATTTTATTGCACAACACAAGTAAATAATTACATGGTTTAGGCTTGAATTTAAACAAGGAACAACTAATCATTTTACGTTACCAAATGCCTTAACAAAATTTCTAACTATCACGCTCAAATGTAACACATAGTAGCAAATGAACGCACTTACAAATTTACATAATTGACAGCATGCTTGAAAGATTTTACCACAGTGTAAAGTACAAGATTATGCAAATTAATATAAAGGTCAATAGAAACTTGCTTGCAAATGCACTTACACTGACGAGAGATTAGCATGCTTTACACAAGAAACGATAAAATGAGTACTAAACGAGTAACAAGCATGTTGAGCAAGTAAATAGATGGTTAACGATCTAACACGTTGAAATGAGAAATGTGCAAGTAATAGACGTGTTGAGCGAGTAAATAGATGATTTAACAATTTAACATGCTTGGATGGTTTGGGAACTAGCAGTTAGGTAATGTACAAGGGATTCTGTATTACACAGTGTATATGATCAGCAAAATGAAAATGCATAACTAGAGTCATTTGTTTCTACATTCTCATTCATACTTCCATACACTAACTTATCATCAAACCATATTCTCGATAATCAAAACATAACAGTAGCAGCAAAAGATCTAAAAGGTAATGGCAAAGTAATGACAGTAAGAGTAACTATAACATAACGTCAAAATGAATTTAACAACAAGTTATATAGAAGCTACAGATAGAGTAAAGGCAGTAAGAATTTCGCAGGAAGCAACAATAGGACATTATCCAGGAAATCTACAGATTTTAACTATAACAATACACTCAACACACACACACACACTTTACTTATGGGTAGGGCCTCCTCTGGCCAAGACTAACCCAATTTCTCACCTTAGATGTGAAGTAATCTAGCAAGGACAACTGAACTCCACTCCTTGCAACAACACGCCCAGCCAAACGATCGAGAAGAAGAAGCAAAACAAAGGAGAGGAGAGGAGAAGAACGCAGGGAGCTGAACTCCTCTGGAAGGAAATGAGCTGAAGATAAAAAAGAAGAGTCGCACAAGCCAATCATCACGTAGGAGAGGGAAAGAACATCTATGCTACGTTCGAGCTGGAACTGGAAGCAATTTCCCCTGTCTGGGAGTCGATTTTCTTCGTTGGAGATTGCATATTAATGGACTACACGACAAGCGTTCGGTTTTTAAATCCCTAAATTTACGCAGATCTGCAATTTTCCTGACGAGTGCGGACGCACAGGTCTCATTCACAATTCTAAATTTCACAGGGCAAATTTTGGCCTCTGACGAGAAAAGTCGTCCCCCACCTCGTCCGTACCGTCTGCAGTAGACTTTCAGACGCCATTTGGCGTACTTACGTATCGTCTGCATCTATCCATAATTTGGACATATTGAAATCGGACGAGACTCATCCTCGTCTGCGCTCGTCCGCAAGCGTCTGAAGGTTCTCAGACTTGTACAGAGTCAAATTGGACGAGGTCTAACTCGTCCGCATTTCATCCGGACACATCTGAAAGTCTGGAATACAGTAAGGTCAGGATTCGAATTTGCATCCTGATTCATCCCAAGTCCTAAGCTGGCGCTCCAATCACTTGCGGATGACAAGTCTCGTCCGCAAGTCATCTACAGGCCTCCGAAAAGGCCGAGAACGAAATTTTCTCACATTTTTGAATTACACCTTTCATCCCAAAATTCATTCCCCCACAAATACATGTCATGAATAAACAAGTACATATACGAAATGCAATGTATAATATTTCAAAATTTGATCATTACGTACGCGAAAAAGCCAGTACCACGGTATTACATGGCTTTTGTGTCATCTCATCTTTCCCATGTTGCTTCTTCTTCTGCGACTTAATTTTGCCATAACACTTTGATGAGTTGGATCTGCTTATGTTGAAGTTTCTTTACTCTGTAGTCTAGAATTTTAACAAGCCTTTCCTTGTAGCTCAACTTGGCTTGAATATCAAACTGCTCTTGAGGCACAATTTGAATGGTCTCCCCAAGACATTTCTTCAACATTGATATATGAAATATGTTATGCACTCTCGCCATGGCATCCGGTAGTTGTAGCCGATACACCACTTTACCAACCCTTTATGTAATTACAAAGGGGCAATATATCGCGGATTGAATTTTCTTTTCTGCTCAAACCGTATAACACCCTTAAATGGTGATAACTTTAGAAAAACTTGATCTCTAACATTGAACTCCAAGTCTCTACGTCGGTGGTCAGCATAACTCTTCTGTCAACTCTGAGAAGCCAACATTCTTTGTCAGATGATTGCCACTGATTTGGCTGTCTGTTGTAACATGTCCAGCCCATAATATTCAGTTTCACCAACTTCACTCCAGTAGAGAGGGGACTTGTATTTCTTGCCATATAGTGCTTCGTAGGGTGTCTTACCAATAGTCGCATGGGAACTATTATTGTAGGTGAATTCAAGTAGCTGTAGCATCTTTCTTTATCTGATTTGGAATTCCAGAATGCAGGCACGTAGCATATCTTCCAATATCTAGATCATCCGTTCACTTTAGCCATCAGTTTATGGGTGAAAAGCAGTACCAAACTTCAACTTGGTACCCATGGCCTTGTACGAACTCTTCCAAAACATAGATGTGAATTGCAGATCCCAATCAGATACGATAGACACCGGGACCCCATGCAGTCACATAATTTCTTTAACATATAATTCTGAGAATCGATTCATTTTGTAAGTCATTTGTACTAGTAAAAAGTGGGCAACCTTTGTCAATCTATCAATAATCACCCATATCGTTTCATGCCCCCTTGCAATTTTCGGTAGCCTAGTAACAAAGTTCATTGTGATGTGCTCCCATTTCGATTCAAGTATAGGCATTGGTTGGAGCATTCCACCTGGTCGTTGATGTTCAGCCTTAACTTGCTGACATATTTGTCATAGTGCAACATAATTAGAAATGTCGTACTTCATCACAGGCCAATAATAATGCACCTTGAGATCCTTATACAATTTATTACACCCAGGGTAGATGAAAAAACTTGAAGAATGAGCTTTTTTCAATATCTCCGTGCGTAACTGTGAGTCGGCTGGCACATACCATCGGTTTTTAAATTTTACAATTCCATCTGCCAGTAAAGAATAATCTAGCAATTCAGGCAGAGTTGGATTTAACTTGAAATCTTCATAGTGGGCATCTTTCTGCTGAGCTTCCTTAATTCTTTCAAGTATAGAAGACTTTAATGTCAGAGCAGATAAAACATCTGCAAATTGTGACGGAGCTAACTGCACATTAAACTCTCGCATGTCCTTCTGTAATCCTGTAGGAATCACCTCACACATTATGCTCATCATAGCAACGTTCCCGCTTAGAGTGTCAGCCACAATGTTTGCCTTTCTAAGGTGGTATTTGATCTTGTAGTCATAATATTTTACAAATTCTAGCCACTGGCGCTGCCTCATGTTTAACTCTTTCTACATTAATATATATTTCAAACTTTTATGGTTTGTAAAGATCTCACATCATTGCCCATAGAGATTGTGTCTCTAGATTTTTAGTGTAAAGATCACAGCAGCGAGCTCGAGGTCATAAGTATGGTAATTAATCTCATGTGATTTAAGTTATCTCGAGGCATAAACAATCACATTTTCATTTTGCACCAGAACACCACTGAGCCCATACTTGGATACATCACAATATATACAGAAATTTCCCTCTTCCACTGGTAGGCTCAACACAGGTGCTGATGTCAACCGATGTTTCAACTCCTGAAAACTCTCTTTGCATTCATAGGACCACCAGAATCTCATATTTTTCTTGGTCAAGCCTGTGAGAGGCATAGCAATCCTTGAAAATCTACTGATAAATCATCTGTAATAATAAGCCAACCTGAGATTACTCCTGACATCGCTTACGCTTTTCGCTTGTACCTATTCAACAATTGGCTCAATCTTCATTGGGTACACAACAATACCGTCTTTAGAGATAACGTGGCCAAGGAAAGTAACTTCCTTAAGCCAGAATTAGCACTTGGAAAATTTAGCATAAAGTGGTGGTGCTCCAGAATAGATAGGGCAATTCTCAAATGTTCACGATGCTCATCTTCTGACTAGGAATATACAAGAATATCATCGATAAATACGATAATAAATTTGTCTAGATAGTCCTTGAATATCCAATTCATCAATTCCATGAAAGCCGCTGTGGCATTAGTTAGCTCAAAAGACATTACCAGATATTCATAGTGCCCATATCTAGTTCTAAACGCCGCATGGGTACGTCTTCCTGCTTAACTTTCAACTGATAATACCCTGAGCGGAGGTCAATTTTTGAGAACATGTAGGCACTATGTAGCTGCTCGAATAGATCGTCAATTCGAGGTAGAGGGTATCTATTCTTAATCGTCACTTTGTTCAGTTCTTGATAATCCACATACATCTGTAACGATCCATCTTTCTTTGTCACGAATAAAACTAGAGCTCCCCAATGTGAGAAACTAAGACGAATGAATATTTTATTGATCAATTCTTCAAGCTGAGTCTTCAATTCACGTAATTCAGTGGGTACCATCTGGTACAAATTCTTCGAAATTGGTTCCGTGCCAGGATGCAAATATATTACAAATTCAATCTCCCTGATAGGTGGCAGTCTAGGGAGATCATCGAGGAAAACCCCTGGAAAGTCGCGAACCATCATTACATCTTCAACCTTTGCCTGAGATTTGACCATGGTATTCATAATATTCACAAGGAATCCTTCACATCTATGTCTCATCAGTTGATCCACCTTAAGCACAAAAATAACCGCCAATTTGCTTTTCTCCTTGATTGCTCGAAAAACGTGTTGTTCACCATCGAGAGGATGGAAGAGAACCTCTAGTCTTGCACAATTAATGCCATGCCAAGAATAATATCAAATACCTTTATGTCCATAACAATCAGATTAGCATGGAATTTTTGACCATTTATCTGAACTGCATAATCTTCCAAAATACCTTTAGTAGCCAAATATTCTCTAGAAGGTATGAGTACTATGGACCCACATTTCAAAATACTAGGGGGACAATTTGCCTTTGCGTAAAATTAGGCTGAGAAGAACGAATGAGTAGCCCAGTATCAAATAAAGTGTATGCGGCCACATTATTAACATTTATAGTACCCAGGGTGATTAGAGAAATCATTTGTTTAAGCATAAAAATTTCTAAGGTTACGGGGAACAATATAAGATCATATGAATAATGACTCTATAACATTTGTGTACCTAATATAACTACCGGTAGTTTTTCCTTTTTGTTGTTCCCATTCAGTAAGAACACACGCAGAGCTACATCGCTAGGTACGCCAGCTGCAGTTGGGCAATGTCTTGATATATGTCTGGACTTCCCTCATTTAAAGCATCCACCAGTACCTACTCTGCATGGTCCAAGGTGACTCTTTCGACAAATAGGGCATAGGTCGGGTGCAATGCAGTTGCTTCGACTAGGGTGCTTGTCATGCCCTTGTTGCATGTCATTTCCAGACAACCTTTTAACCCTACGATTCATCGGTGGAGCACCACGCTGCTGTTGGCTCTGGTTGTTTCCTCAGACCCTTTGACTTACCTCCCATTGTCCTGCCGCGATGGTCTCAACATCCTCCACATCAAGCGCCCTTGTCACAATCTGTGCATAAGGGACACCCCGTATGCCAGCCAGTCTGAATCTCCTCAAAATCTCCACCTTCAGTCTTTGGATGAAATGTTGGACCTTACGCCCATTATTAGCCACCAGATGTGGAGCAAACCTTGACAATGATTCAAATCTCTGAATGTACTCGGATTCCGTCCCCGTCTGGCATAGCCTCATAAACTCCATCAATTTTTGATTTTGAACTATAACGCTGAAATATTTCTCATTGAACAATTCCTTAAAATCCTCGCATGTGAGAGTATGGATATCCAGTGTCGTTTTCAAAAAATCCCACAAGAACTGTGCATCGTGGATCAGTAGGTAAGTAACACACTTCACCTACTCGATCTCTCAGATATCCGCATATTCAAACATCTTCTCCAGAGAGCGTATCCATTCTTCCGCTCCTGTAACATTAGAAATGTTGCCTTCAAAACTAGGAGGTTTAAGCTGCTAGAATCTGTCCCATCCAGTCTCCATAGGTACCACAACAACATGGTGGTTTTCATTTTCGTTACCATTTTTGCGTTCCATGAATCTTTCCATAAACTGGGCTTGTTGCTCCATAAATTGGGATTGATGTTCAATACATCAGCAATATGGCTTAAGACCTCGTCTCTCTCATTAGGAACTGATGTATTGTTTCTTGCTCTTCGTGCCATTTTTTGAGTTTTCTACACTGCAAATTAGGGAATAATAAGTTAAGGGAACATAATTAACTTTTAAAGTAGAACTAAACTTACAGTAGGAGGAGTATTCCATGACGAGCCTTGCGTTATCAGCAGTTTATAGAACCGAGTTTGACCTGGTTGTGCTCTGATACCAACTATAACGCCACGTTTATTTAAAATTATTTTTCTTTATTTTAAAATTCATGATCTGAATATTTTTGCTTCATTTACTTAAAAAGCCTAAATCAGAGTAATTAATTTCTATTGAAAACACATCAGAGTTATTTGAGCAGAATAGATAATGAGATTTCAAAACGTAGACTCTGTGTTTAAAAGTCAGGTTAATTCGGAATAGATAATGAGATTTCAAAATAAGATGATAATTATCCAAAATACCCAACATCTTGTGAGCCACAACCATCAGGTTAATTCGGCTGATAACCTAAGGGATAATCCTCTAATATCTCTTCCTCAATGGGTATATCACAAGCATCATCACCTACATCATGGAGAAAACATTGAGCCTAAAGCTCAGCAAGAATTAGAATAGAATGCAATGCAGATGGTAAGCATGATCATGTGATGTATTACAGAAAATAACATTATTTTTCTTGTTAAGTTGAGTCGGATACGTCTTATGGTCATGTAGCTTAACCATAACTCTAACGATGAGTTACACAATTAGGGGTGTCACTACATACCATCACCGCACTCTTTTATAAAAGATATTGGGGATTTCCGTACAACAGAAAGGATGAACCATGAAGTCCATGTCACTTAACCGTACCTCTGCTCCCTATGTGGGAGTAGGTACTCCATTCGAGGTGTCACCACCGATGGGCAGTCACCAATTCTCCTGAACCCCCACATGCCTATTTATATATATTACGCATGTCATTCAATATGCTCGCAGTATCATAGATCCTAAGTATGAAGCATGAATGTCATATACAAATCACGGAATAGCTATAAAAAATAGATACTTGAAGCATGATATAACGATAGAGATTTGGCAGTTCATACTAAATATTTATTTCTATTACTTAATACTTTCCCACAATGTACCAGGCATAATTTAGAGAAATATCAATGAAGGTATACATTTGTTAATTAGAGAAACCTTCTAAATTATTAATGGGAAGTCATGCTTAAATTTCATGGAGTAATTTGTGTTTAACTTCCAAGGGTAGTTCATGCTTTAGTGGATAAATAGAGAATGAGATTACACATTAACAGAGCATAAATTGACAGAGTGCAAGAGTTTGACTGAGAGCAATTCATGTATGACCTTTAACAAAAGAAAAATTCTTGCTATCCCTTCCACTCATCATTTAACAGTGTAAATTTCATTTCAGTCACAACGGGTTAGCCAAGGCACACTAATCCAACTAACAGTGAATACTAATCCAACTAACCAAGGAACATTGTCATAAAACAACAGTAATCAATTCATTATTCAAACAACGAAAACAATCCCGCAATGTAGGGCCTCCACTAGCCAACTACACCCTAATCTTTACCTCTTGAAGATCTCTTCAGCAATTTCCTAAGCTTTAGCAATTTCAGAGCACACACAGGGAGTACCAAAGGGAGGCTCACCTCTTCCACGTAGCTCACAGAATACACCACACTCACCACTTTAACTCACTCAGTCACAGTATACACAGTGGAAGGAGGAAGAGCTAAGAACACTTACCTTCACTTATGGACGAGAGCGAGAGAGAGGGTAGGGAGCTGACTTCTGCACAAGCCAAGATGGAAGTGACGATCACCCAAACCAATGGAGGGTGATCTAATGTGCAAACTCTAGGCGGGCGACTTTGATCGTGCAAGGATAGGCAGGGCAAATCTCATAGGGTGAGGAGAGAATTATTTGGAGAAAAATGGCAAGAATAAGAGACAGAAAATGGGTTTTCTCGCATTTAAAATGCTTTTCTGTCGAGGGAAGTCGTTTGAGCCTCGATTGCATATCGTCCGAATTCACTAAATTTCCTCCAAAATTGCGTTTTCAGTTGAGGCAATGCATCCGAGCCTCAACCGCATGTCTACCGAAATGTCCAAAAATACAAGCATATTAAAATCTTTATAGACCGCACTCAACCGCTAGTTGACCACATATTGACCGAAAGGTCAAATAAATTTGACAGATTCAAACACTTCTTGACCGCAATTGACCGCCAGTCGGCCGCAGTGCGACCGAAAACCCCAAATGTGACCAGGAACACTTTTAGGTCGAGACACCATGTCAACATCTCGACCTCAGCTCAACCCAAAACGTAAGGAGTCCCAAGAATGCATTTTTGGTAGAGACACTCAACTCAGCATCAACCGCGACTCGACCAAAAGTGTAAATTACACAATCCGTGACAAATTTTCAACTTATAATTTACCAAAATATTTCTTCTTTAATTACACCGCACAAAGGCTCAAATTTACGAAACATATTCACATTTATAAAATATTCGTTCATTAATAAAAATTTTTACATAATACAGGGAGAATTTATATGAGCATTACAACTTATCACCATGACTCAATACTTGACACTATGACATTAACTCAAATTTGGCATAATCAATGTTCAAAAATTGGTTTCAAAAGTTTTTTTTTAATGTTTGTTAATTAATTGAATAATCAATAATTCAATTGTTTCATTTAATAAAATATACCGAACATATTAACTATGACAACTTTTGTTATTGTGTCTTATTAGTTTGTTAATTAATTGAATAATTAATAATTCAAATATTTCATCGAATGAAAAATAACAAACTTATAATTGAGTGTATTAAATAATTAATTAATATTCTTTATTTAATTTTCTATTATTTGAATAATGATAAAAGATGAATAGATCAATGGATATATAGTTTCAAGCTCTAATAATGTTCTGTTAATTAACATAAAATGTTTATAACAATTAAAATATTTATTAACTTTAAAGTAATGCATTGGTAATGTCTTGGTCAAGGTGTAATGTCTCTTTTTGTAAAACTTATTTTGTAGTTTATTCTTGTGATATTTTTTTTTCTTTTCTTTCTTAAAAACACGAACATAATTAGTTTCCACTTAAAACCATTTGAAATAAAAGCATATTTTGAATCGGCTATTAAACCATACAATTTAAAAATAAATGTAGCAAAAGACTTTATCAATTAAAATACATTTCTTGCCAAAAATCGAGTTTTTTAACAATCCTTTACAAATCCATAAAAATCCATAACTCATAAAACAATGAGAGAAACCATACCCAACAACCACCAAGTCTTCATCATGAGCAAGCTCCCTCAACGCGCATTCGCATTTGTCATTTCCTCCATAGTATTTGTACCTACAATGCAAGGTTCATCTATAAGTTTAAGACTTAGCAAGTAATGTATGTGACCATGAACATGATATGACGTGACACTTGTTTCCTCTTTTCTTTCTTTTCTAGTCTCTCTTTCTATTTTTCTTTTCTTTCATTTTTCTTTCACTTTTTGGATATGAGTAGACTCTATAGTGACGCACACTACTTTTCACCACCCTTTTAGGAGGTCTCCACCCTTTTGGGAAACATACTCCACTATTTTGGGAGTCTTCTGTTAGTTGCTGTACAATTTAATGCACAACGACATAGCACCTTTTAGTACCAGACAGCCCTAGGTTGTGCCAGAAGCAAACTAATGGGCTAATGTCTCACTGACCCACTCTTTTATGGAAGCCTATCTTTATTTACCATTTACGTACATTTTTCTTTCTTGTTCTTCATCTTTCTTTTACTTTTCGGATATGAGGAGGCTTTACAGTGGGGCTCACACTACCTTTCTCCACCCTTTGGGAGGTCTCCAACCTTTTGGGTGACAGACGCCACCCTTTTGGGAGTCGTCCATTAGTTGTTGTGCAATTTAATGCACAAGAGCCTAGCACCCTTTTGTACCAGCCAACCCCGGGTTGTGCTGGAAGAAAACTAACGAGTTAATGTCCTACTAGCCCACCCTTTTGGGGTAGCCTATCCTTAATAAGCATTTACATACTTTTCTTTCGCTTTGATATTAAGTGGGTAATTATTCATCTTAAGTAGGTATTGTCTGCTTTGGGTAAACTTCAGCCTGCACAGACTTGTTCTTTGACTAGTGTCCTATACCACTTACCCAAAACACGTCCTCTTGGTATGGATGGGCACCATCTTATATCTCATGCATTTTTATCCTTATTTTATCTTTCTTATATGCTGACTCATGCATGGACATTCATCATAATGCAACACAAACAATTCCACATAAGATGCAACTATGAAACCCTAGCAACAATAAATCATACATATGCTTAACAATTAAAGAAAGGTAGCAACAATAATTTTCCAAGGCCAGAACTACATCAATATAGCCTACAAAATTAGTCTCCATCATCATATTTGACAAAGAAACCCAAATCTATAAATTATCATTCCCTAAAATGTCCTTCAAAGCAATAAATGAAATAAACAATAAAACTCAATCCAACATATCATTATCCTCCTCAAAACCTATTAAGACAACAACTAAATTGGACCATCAAAATCTATTTAAAAGAGCACGACCTTCTACTATGTACAACAAAAAGTAATACAAAACAGAGATTAAAACCCAATCAACAGTTCATTATCCTCATGAATACAACAACATAAACTAAACCCATCTATCAAGCATAAGTCCTCAATAACATCAATCCCATCGGTAATGAAACAGAGCACAAAGCCCTTTCATTCGAGTGTAACATCCAATAACATCTAGCAACAGTGTCAAATGGGTAGAACAAATACAAAAACAACCAAACATATATATTCATCTATAAGTCTATCCAGCAGTAATCCAAGGTTGCAGAATAAAACTCAATAAACAGAACAACATTCTCAATGACATCTATTTGGTAGTAACTAAAGAATGTAAAATCAACCTCAAACAACGAAGCACAAAATTCTAGTAATCTCCAACAAGCAGTAAAAGAAATGGAAAGCATCACCCTCTAATACCTTGCATTGCAGGGTTGAGAGGCCAATACACATACAACAAAACTTACCTCTCAAAGGCGTGGTAGAAAATTTCTCAGTCAAACGCCTCTATCTCTCGCTGGAGAAAACGCTCCCTGCCAACACTCACCGCTAGGTTTATCAAAATCGCCTGCTTCAGTTCCCCTCTCCTTCGTAGAAACTCTGCCTCTTAAACCCTCTCTTTCTCTGAAGGTGTTACAAAGATTTCTGCCCGCGGGTTCACAGTGCGCTCGCTCTTGGAGACCCAGGCCTCACTCCCCTATTCTCTACCCTAAGTTTGCATTTTGTACTCACAAGATGGGCGCAACCTCACCTTTAACACAACCGAATGCGTGGTACTGTAGTCGTTCCACTCGTCCACATCCTCCACCAGCGTCTCTCCCAGGAAGTCGCCTCTCCCTTCCCGTCAAACCTTTGCATTTTTTTATTTTCCCCCTTTCTTTTTTTTTTTTTTTTGCCTCTTCTTCACCCTTGCTAACTCACCCCATATTCCCATCTCCTTTCAATTTTCTTCTCTTCACATTCCCTTTTTGCCCCTCAAAACCCATAACCAACGAATCCCAAATACCCTCTTTCATAATCTCTCTTCCTATTCTTTTTGTTTCCCAGCAAATGGCTAGTAGCCCATGTACCACACACATCCTCTTTCAACATTTAATTAAACTAAAATGCAACAATCCTAGCAAGGTTTCCAAATATACCCTCGACATTTTCTCTTCTATTTTAATCCTTCTTTTAATTTAATTATTATAAACTCATAATATTACTTTATAATATCTCTTGTCTTTCTCCCATAATTGATGTCCCATAATTTCCTATTTACTTTCCATAATCGTAAAATAATTTACCCTACTATTGGATCTATCCGATAATTATTAAGTACTCTGAATGACATCCTTAATCATTTTAAAATTTGTCCAAAAGGAATTTTTGGTCGTTACAAAAGGGATAAGAAAGATTCTTAGTTGATGGAATCTTTAGAATAGTTACTTCTTTATACTGTACTATATCTCTTATCACATGATATTTTTTCTTTACATGCTTTGTTTGCTTGCGGCTTCTAGGTTTTGTAGCATTCACTATTGCTCCACTATTGTCATAGTACAAAGACAATGATTTATCCATATCTAAAACAACTTCCAAATCGTTATGGATTTTTCTAAGCCATGTAGCTTCTTTGCTGCTTCACAAATAGCAATGTATTCTACTTTCATAGCGGAGTCCAAAACATCATCTTGTTTCACACTTCTCAAAACTATGGCCCCACCCCCAAGGGTGAAGATTAATTCAAATATCAACTTTCAATCATATATATAAGTTTGAAAATTGGAATCTATATATTCAATTGGAATCAAATTCCTACCAAAATATACTAGCATATATTTTTTCGTTCTCCTTAGACACTTAAGAACATGTTTGTAACTCCCTAAAATTCTAGTCCATTTTGTTGAATATTTGCTAACGTGCTTTAGAAAAACTTTTAGAAAATATGTGCAACTTAATCTTTAAACCATTTACATACATTGAAAACATTAGTGTAGCGAAAGACTTTTTAATGCACATGATACCAAAATCATCATTGTAAAACAACAATTCAAAATACATGTAACTTAGTTTTCAAAATTCTTTATACAGAACACTCATTCTTGAGCCATCATCCATAGGTCAGAATAGCTGTAACAACCCCAAGCGCTCCACATGATTATGTACCATAAACTTGATCTTTATTAACTTCAATAAACATGAGTCACATCATCGATTCCTTAATGAGCCTAACACTTAGTAAGTAAAGCATGAATGAATATGATCTGCAATTTCATATGACATGCATTTAAGTTTGGCACCAAATTCCCAAAAATTCCTAGTTTTTCTTCACTATTTTTACCCAATTCAAAAATTCATAATTTTTATAATATAAGTCCAAATGCCTTTATTCAAAGTACATAGGTTCATTAAAATGTATAATATAACATAGAAAAAGAATTTAGCAATTGAAAATTATTAAGATAGGTTTGTGCTATCAAACCCGGAACTATCCTATTATTCTTAGTTTTGGACCAAACTTGATATTTGGGGCATAAACATCAATTAATTGATAAATTCTTCCATCAACCACTACCAGCATGCTCTTAGGACATAAATAAGCATTTTTTAACCAGAAAAGTGAGTATGAAATCTAATTTTGTGATCCCTTCATTAAAAGTTCAAGCACCACTTCATAATATCAATTTTCACATTATTGTTTTTTACCCATAAACACAATCAACTCTTAAAATTACTTAAACTTGAAAGAGATAACTTTACTACCCTTCAACTAGCAGAGAGAAAAGAGCTCCAAGTCATGGCCACTTGCTTAAAACTTTGAAGAACGAAGCCACACAATTTATAGAACTTCAAAGTAGTGACTCAACTTCTTTGAAGTATCACAAACTTAGCATGATACTTCCAAGTGTTTATGAGGTCTCAAGCTTCCTTTCTTCCTCTTTAATTAGTAAGACACCTATTACATGGAATTACCATAGTATGACACATCATCTTTTATAAGGTTTTGGGTGATTTGTCATCCTCCGATCGACCTCTAGTTATAATCTGGGCAATTGCACTACTATTTTTCGAAGGCAATAAACTATTTCACTCGATCGCTACTTAACTTTCGGACGAGCGTACGTGTAATAACTAAGTAATGTTTCTTATATAGTAATATTTTTAATCAAGAATTTAAAAATAAATAATTATTATTGAATTAAGGAAAAGATGAAATTTTATTAGAGAAATAATAATTTTAAAGCTTTATTTTAAATTATAGGAAATATATCAGGGGCGGACTGCCGATAGAGAATTATGTGGTTGACCAGTTCAAGTAAAAAATGAGTTTCCATGGATATTTGAGCAAGTGATGATGTGTTTGTAGCAGAGAAGGTAGCTGCAAATGTATTGGTGTCCGTATAAGGAAATTCATCTGCAGCAGATATGAAGAGTAAAAGACATCGTCATTTGGATATTAAGGAATATGTCTGTAGAATGGACGATGTCGTATTAGGTTAAGAAATGTATATACATAAGGGAAAGTGTCTACGACAGGTAAATAATAGGTAAGAAACATCATCGTTTGGGTTAAGGATTAGATAATCCGCAACAGGGAATACGTCTGTGTGGATAAGTAACGAGAAAAACATCATAATTTGACTAAAGGATTTGTGGATAACAGGTATTTGTAGAAGGAAACACATCTGCAGTGAATAAAATGGTGAAAAACAACATCATTGGACTAAAGGATTTGTTGAAGTGAATGCGTCTGATGCACCAATAATAGGGGAAAGATGGAAACCCCTCACAAAGATGCCTATTAAGGAAAGAGTCGGATCCGAAACGACAACTAGCTTGACAAAGTCAATACATGTCCAAATGAAGTGAAGTTTGAACCACACTTTGCTCTGTGAATGAAAATGAAGCCCTACAAAAATGGCATTGAAATTCATTGGGGAGAGGAAGTTATGGATGAAGGGATGCAAGTTGGTCTGAATAGGAACCTAAACTGTGCCTATCGACTTCAATGGCCTCCAATAGTGGAAGCACTCCAACTTGGTTCTTTGCAAGCATTCGCCTCCTTTACTAGGGATGTCTATCTCTATAAAAAGGTGGAGAAAGGAATCACGTTAAACTTACAAGAAAATTGGTGAGACCAATGTTGACACCAAATCCGATTAGTTGAACACCAAGGGAGATGGCCAAAAATGGAGGAAAATCCAAACCTTTGAAAAGGGGTAATTTTAGTTGAATGTATTCTATCTTCGGACAAGCCATAAAGAGGGCTTAAATACCCCAACAAAATTAGGGCAAGTTTCCTAAAGACAACTTACCAAAATGCCCTAAATCAAAAATAAGTTCTTAAATCTTCTACGCCGCAATGATCTAATGGATCATTTTAAAGGCCTATCTTCAAATTGAATTGAGCTTCAATTCCAAGTAAGTGAGATTGGCCTTTTTTAATAGAAAATAAAGCACTCTATTTGCGGACATTTTATCATAGTAAATAAACTCCAATGTTAATGCAAGAGTCCATTCTAGAAAGCTTAAGAAGTCAGGTATAATATTTATGAAGCATACTCTTTGATATAAGACGTTAACGATTGCCAAATAATCCAAATACTGCTCAGGGGTTACATTATCGGCAGTTTTGGATTTTCTAACATTTCCTCTAAAGTTGTACTTGATTTTCCATTATGCTTTTTCTTGAATAACTCCAACATATATTTGGATGCTTGATGAATTTAATTCATCCTCTTTCCTCTTTGAAAACCTACAAAATTTCGTTAAAGAATCTCCATGCTCGATTCTTAATAGAGGTAATCTGTGGCACATCATTCTACCAGGGTTGAAGAGGATTTGAACTCAAATCTAGTTTATTTCCTCCATAGTATTCTTCACCCAAATAATGAGATAATTCTTTGAATATGGCAGTGGAAAAGACTTCAAAATCTTTTGAATACTGAAATTTGTTTGCATCATCAATAAATCATTCCAATATCTTTAAAACCGAAATGGATTGTAGCATAAAATCGGATTTCAATTGATTGGCAAAAATTTTTTTCCTCAAGTGCAATAAAATGAAGTTTTCCTTGCTGTAAATAAGAGGATTATCCACCTTAAGATAAGTTCTTCTATAACAACCTAGTTTTTCATACAATATAAAACTTATATTTTGAAAGACATTTTTCCTTTATAAAATAGAATGAAAGACTTTACATTTAAAAACTATTTGAAATAAGGAAATGCATAAATAAATTGCCTTTCGTTAAACTATTTTCAACTTAACATCATATCATAAACATTTTTACAACTTAAAACATTTATAATTATTACATTTTCTTTTTAAACCTCTAGCCTAGCCAGCCAACAAGTCCGAAACGTGCAAATCCTCCATCCATTGCTCCTTTCTTTGTTTTTAAGCATACCTACATCACAAGACTTAAACTATAAGACTAACGCTCAGTAAGAAGTGAAATGAAATATTAAACATGCAATGCAATTACTTAAATCCTTTTCTCATTTTAGTTTCCTTTCTTTCTTTTCCATGCACATCCATGCACTATGTCCTGACATCAATCAAAGACACCTTGACCGTTATACATCTGTCTCGACATCCATCGAAGACACACTAACCATTATACACAATTCCCGACATCAATCGAAGACTCTAACCGCCATACACATCAATGTATACCATCTATTGATAAAGGCTCGACATCAATTGAACCGCCTGCTAGTTGCTTTGCTACTCCATGCACAACGACCCATCACCACTGGTAAACAGCTCCGGCATCAACCGAAAGCTTTGTAAGCGGTTATACACATCAATGCACAACAATCAGTTCAGACATCAATCGAGAATGCACTAACAGCCATGTGCATCAACGCTAATGGCCTCACTAACCGTTAGCCGGTTTGTCTCGACATCAATCGAGAACTAATTAACAAACTAAAGCTTTTCAGTCATTCAATTTACATTTCAATTATCCGTTTAAACGTTGGGAAATCCGTTTACATTTAATGCATGAGAAAACTATTTGACATTTTTGAAAACAATGATGCATGAATGCACACAATCACTACATCCACGATTGACAACAAAATCATAACTTAGATCTAACAAACAATCATAAAGCAAGCAAGCATCAATACATCTCCAAGTAAGACATGATCACAACCTAATATCTAACATAACTACACATCACAATATATCCTATTCAGCATATCTACCACCTATAACTTCACGTTAATATTTCTAAAAGTCATGTTATAATACTCCACCATTACGTCAACCAAGGGGAATGATGCACCACAAAACCCTACCACCTGAACCCGAGCCTGAGGGCTCATTGTCTTCTAACCAAGTTATTTTTTTTGTGTAATTTTGTTCTGTAGGTCTATCATGGAGTTGTTCAAGTTTAGCATAGATGGAAGACATAGTACACATTCCAAAAATCTGCTTGTAAACTGACCCCCGAGGTGTATATGTCATTTTTGGCAGTCTATCAAACTTCATATTGGAAAGTGCTCTTTATAACAAATGTAGCTGATACGTAAAAATTTCAAAAAAGTACTTTGGCGTTAATTTTGGAGCTCGTTTCCTATGTTAAACACAACTTTAATAGAGGGATAAAAACCAGCCAAGAACCTGTTCTTGTGTGTTTTATTATTTTGAGGTTTTTTTTTTTTGTAATTTGTAATTTTTAGGGCAATTTTGTAATTTTCCTTTTTATTTTCATTAGGGAAGTATTTAACCTTCCCTAATGAAGAACTCTAAGGAGTTTTGGAACTTATTTTACTGCTGCAACCTCTATGAGAAGGATTCTCTCCAATCCTAGGTGTGCACGGTTTGCTTCATCACATTCCTTATCACCAAAAAGTTCTTCCTCTTTGTTCTTGGATGATGTAGGAGAGGAGGATCATTGCTAGCTCAACCAGCATCTTATTTTGGTAGGTGTCTTTGGTGTGTGTGTTAGATTATTTAAATATAATCTATATGTAAGTGTGGTCCATGTTAATTATGTTACATTGACTTAATAGTAAAGACCTTAATGTGATGATTGTTAAGCGTTAAAGACATTAAGTTAATTGGATTTTAATTCCTTCTCCTTAACCTTATTAAAAGTATATAACGTATAGTTGAAGAGACATGAATGCATGGACACGATTGAAATCACTGTATACGCGAACGAACTCTCTCAAGAATACTCTCTCTCAAATCACTGTACGATATACTGCATTTCTGCATCATCGAAGAGACGACTTAAGAAAGAGTTTAAGGTTGATAAACGGAACTCAACATCTTCACCAAAAGCGTTTATTATATCATGGATCAAGGTTGGTACTTTCGTTTAAATACATTGAATGGTTAAATCAAATACGTTTATGGGAATTAAAGTATTGTCAGCATGTAAATCGGTTTAGTTTTAAATATGCTTACAATTGGTATCAGAGCACGGTTAAAATATACGTTTTGATTTACCATGAAAACGGATTATAGTTTATATACATGAAAATGAATGTTTCAATTTAATGATATTATGCATGCATGGATTTAAAGAAGAAATCGCAGAAAGGAGTAAAGATAATAATGTTTCTGTGTTGGTTGTTCTTCACGGACTGTAACAGTCCGTCTTATGGACACCAAATTAAGGCCGCGAATGCAAGATTCAAGTGTAAAAACTGTTTCTGGGTGACTATTCTTCATGCGGACGCATAAATGAAAGGCTGCGGTCGAAGCAGACGTATCCATGTTGCGTCCGGTTTGAATCTGTAAAGAAAGATTCGTCCGGATCAATATGATGCGGACGCTGCAGAAGCTAAAATTTGCGTCCACTATGAATCTGTACAAATTAGTTAACCGGATGATATAATGCGGATGCTGAGGACGCAAAACAATTGCGTCCGATATGAATCTGTAAAGAAGTGTCGTCCGGATGTATTTTATCTGAACGATGCGGACGGTATGATTCAGGGTCCGCTACATGCACTTTCGGACGACAAGAAGAGGATGCGGATGACATTACTGCGTTTGCATATCATCCGCAATACGTGTATGTACAGTTTAAATTAAAGTTATTGAATGAATGATTGTTTGTACAATTAAAATATTGTTGTATAGAAACTAAGTAGCCACCAAAGTGACCTAGTTTGAAAAGATCAATATTAAATTGTGTAATTTGTTCATTCCATTATTATGATGTTATTGAAATGTGTTTATTAATTATAAACTAGAAGGTCACCCAAAGGTGGACCATTGTTTATAATTAATAACATTAAAGTGACATGTTTACATATTTAATTGATATGTTTAAATGTCCAAAGTTGTTAAACATATTGTGTTGAATGTGTTTATAAGTCAATTAAAGTTATAACATCATGGATTATGTATTTCTTTAAGGATTACCCAAAGGTAAACTTAATGAAATTGTTATTTGCTTTATTTGGATCTGGTTAGGATAGAATATTCAATGTATTGATATATGAGCATTTATTGTTGTTGTTTGCAGCTTCAATTAATCTATTTGCTTCTGGTAGTCTTCTGTTAAGTTCAATGGTCTTAACTATGCTGACTGGTCTGAACATATTCAGTTTCAACTGGATGTATTGGATTTGGACCTAGCATTAGTTAGTGATAGACCACCAGCTATTACTGAGACCAGTACGGAAGCTGACAAGTCTTATAATGAGGCTTGGGAGCGGTCTAATAGGTTGTGTATGAGCTTGATGAAGATGACGATGGCTAAAAGTAGTGAGATCAGATAGAGGTGGTGAATACTATGGTAAATACGATGAAAGTGGACAAAACAAAGGTCCATTTGCAAGGTTTCTCGAAAGTCGAGGCATTTGTGCACAGTATACGATGCCGGGTACACCACAATAAAATGGTGTAGCTGAAAGGTGGAATCGTACTCTTATCGAAATGGTAAGAAGTATGATGAATAACAGTAATGTACCTATATCGTTGTGGATGCACAGTTTAAAGACCGCTGCATATCTGCTGAATAGAGTTCCTAGTAAGGCAGTTCCTAAGACTCCTTATGAACTGTGGATGGGAAGAAAACCTAGTTTGAGACATATCCATGTTTGGGGATGTCCAGCAGAAGTTCGAATTTATAACCCACATGAAAAGAAGCTCGATGCAAGAACCATTAGTGGTTTCTTCTTCGGTTATCCGGAAAAGTCTGAAGGGTACATTTTCTATTGTCCAAAGCATAGTACAAGGATTGTAGAATCTAGAAATGCTTGATTCATTGAGAATGGCATGTTCAATGGGAGTGATGATTCACGAAATGTGAATATCCAAGAGAATCGGGTGAAGGAAACGACACCCAGTAATTCTCATCAAGTTGTTGTACCTTATGTTCTATCACAGTCTGACAACATACCGGAACAACATATGGATATTCAACCCACATAAGGTGAACGAGTTAATGATGAGCATGTTAACATTGATCAAGTAGTAAGTGATCAACCACAAGCAACAGAATTGCGAAGGTCTGTAAGGGAGAAAAGACCAGCAATTCCGGATGACTATGTGAGTTATTCACTAGAAGAGTGTGACTTGAGCAATGATAAAGATCCAGAATCATTCAATAAAGCCATGGAATGTAATAATTCCGAAAAATGGTTTAATGCTATGAAAGAAGAGTTGAAATCTATGAATGACAACAAAGTTTGGGAACTTGTAGAGTTATCTGAAGGAAAGAAATGCGTGCATTGTAAATGGATTTACAAAACCAAACGTGATTCGAAAGGTAACATCGAAAGGTATAAGGCCAAACTTGTCGCCAAAGGTTGCACTCAGAAAGACGGCATTGACTATAAAGAGACTTTCTCTCCGGTTTCAAAGAAAGACTCTTTAAGAATAGTTATGGCTTTGGTGGCTCATTATGATTTGGAGCTTCACCAAATGCACGTTAAAGCCGCCTTTCTTAATTGTGACTTAGAGGAAAAAGTGTACATGGATCAACCTGAAGGATTTTCCTTTCCAGGAAATGAAAAGATTGTATGTAAGCTGAAGAAGTCAATTTATGGATTAAAACAAGCTTCCAGACAATGGTACATTAAATTTAATGATACCATTCTGTCATACGATTTTATAGAAAACACCATTGATCAGTGTATCTATATGAAAGTCAGTGGGAGTAAGCTTTGTATCCTAGTATTGTACGTTAACGATATTCTACTTATTGCTAACAATAAAGGAATGTTACGTGCTGTGAAAGATTTTCTCTCAAAGAATTTCGAAATGAAAGATATGGGTGAGACATCCTACGTGATTGGAATAGAAATATTCCATGATAGAAAGCAAGGATTGCTAGGATTGTCTCAGAAAGGTTATATCGAGAAAATTCTTGAGAGATTCAGAATGGATAAGTGTTCCCCTAGTGTTGCTCCAATTCAGAAAGGGGACAAGTTCAGTTTAGTGCAATGTCCGAAAAATGATTTGGGACGTAAGGAAATGGAACTTATTCCATATGCATCAGTAGTAGGGAGCTTAATGTATGGCCAGACATGTACACAGTTGGATATAAGTTTTACAGTAGGGATGTTGGGCCGTTATCAAAGTAATCCAGGATTAGATCATTGGAAAGCTGCAAAGAAAGTACTCAGGTACTTACAAGGAACAAAGGACTTCATGCTCATGTATAAGAAATCGGGTCAACTTGAGGTGATTGGATACTTAGATTCGGATTATGCCAAATTTGTAGACTCGAGGAAATCTACATTCGGTTATGTGTTCCTATTAGCTGGAGGAGCCATCTCATGGAAAAGTGGAAAACAGTCTACGATTGCCACTTCCACTATGGAAGCTAAATTTGTAGCATGTTATGAAGCTACAATTCAAGCATTGTGGCTGCGGAACTTTATTCAGAGTCTAAGCATGGTCAAAAGTATAGATAGATCGCTGAAAATGTATTGTGATAACTCTGCAGCTGTATTCTTGATGTGAAATGGAACTATTCAATTATTTATCAAGGCTCAAAGAATATTATGAAGATCAAGCATAAGTGGAAGATAAAGAAAATAGATGATGATGCCAATTTGAATCTATCAAAAGGTATCAAAGAAAGAAAATTTGGGGTCAAATTCTCAAAAACCCAGAGGGGATGATGCGATATCAAATTAAAGATCAAAGAAAATTTTCAAATTGACTAAGAATCCCAACAAGAAGATCTTGAAAAGAGAGATATTATCTCCTAAAAAGATTCACTTTTTTTTGGAAGATCTAGATCAACTTATCTAGTAGATCTAGATCCACTTATATAGGTTATTTTTTTTATTATTTAGTTTTTTTTTAAATTTATGTTCGTAAAAGCTATATAAAGCCACTTAATTTTATGTTTTAGATAGTTGAAAATTGAATACAAAAGAAAGCTTTTGCTTTTCGAGAATTGGAGAGATCCTTTTCTTCCTTTGGTGAGTGATATCCAAATAACCTTTTGGTGAGTTATATCCAAAGTCCATTTCGTGTGAGTTATATCACGAAAGAAACTTGCAGCCACATTCTTATCCAAGGAGGTGAGAAGCGTTGCGTTCATCCATCACGTGCAGTGCGTTCCATGCCCGCATCATTTGGTATCAGAGCTAAAGCCATCCTAACAAAAAAATAATAATTTTTTTTACACATGATGACTTGAGGAGCATCTGAAGTGGTACAAATTTCACGATGGCAGAAGACTTGTGGGAACTCGTTCTCTCACTAAAACGAGATATTGTTCAACTAAAGATAAATCAAAATAAGCAACGATCTCAACATCCTCCTGGCATCGTTGTAGAAAACATCACAAGAGATGAAGCTGAAGAAGAGCCATTACTATCTTTGGAGCCTCAATTAGAAGAGGAAGATTATCAGGAAGAGCAAGTACCTGATATGATAGACGACCAAGTTGACTCCGTTGCCACAACAACAAAAAGGGAGCAAACTATCCATATTTCATGCTCCAACATGAAAAAGGTGTGTCCTTTAATCAAAGATGAAGAAAATTATACAAATTTGTCTTTCATGGATTTTAAAGAAAGTTTGAGTTGGCTAAACGAAGAGGTAGACATCAAGATACATCAAACTCGACTTGATTGTTCTTATGGAAGTTTCACTAACATTTTATTGTGTGATATGATGAGCACAAACCGTCTATTCTTGGAAATACCAAGGCTTGATGATAAGCAGCGCATACATGACAAGCCTTCAAATTCGGGCTCGATTATGGAATATAGTGACACAAGATATGATTCGAGGTCGAATCCTTTTCAACCCTGGGAGGATGATGTGAAATGGAACTATTCAATTATTTATCAAGGCTCAAAGAATATTATGAAGATCAAGCGTAAGTGGAAGATAAAAAGAATAGATGATGATGCCAGTTTGAATTTATCAAAAGCTATCAAATCAAATATCAAAGAAAGAAGATTTGGAGTCAAATTCTCAAAAACCCGGAGGGGATGATGCGATATCAAATTAAAGATCAAAGAAAATTTTCAAATTGACTGAGAATCCCAACAAGAAGATCTTGAAGAGAGAGATATTATCTCCTAAAAAGATTCACTTTTTTTTAGAAGATCTAGATCTACTTATCTAGTAGATCTAGATCCACTTATACAGGTTATTTTTTTTATTCTTTAGTTTTTTTAAATTTATGTTCGTAAAAGGCCATATAAAGCCACTTAATTTTATGTTTTAGATAGTTCGAAATTGAATACAAAAGAAAGCTTTTGCTTTTCGGGAATTGGAGAGATCCTTTTCTTCCTTTGGTGAGTGATATCCAAAGACCCTTTGGTGCATAATATCCAAAGCCCCTTTCGTGTGACTTATATCACGAAAAAAACTTGCAGCCTCGTCCTTATCCAAGGAGGTGAGAAGTGTTGCATTCATCCATCACGTGCGGTGCGTTCTGTGTCCACATCAATTCTTCTCGAAGAATGACAAGTACTCGAAAGGAGCAAAACATATGGACTTAAAGTACTTGGTGGTCAGAGAAGAAATACAAAAACAAAGGGTGTGCATTGAGCATATAAGTACAAGTTCAATGATAGCTGATCTGTTGACAAAAGGATTGGCACCTAAAACCTTTAAAGAACATGTTGTAAGGATGAGTTTAGGTGACAAGTCTGTGTGATTGTAAAAGTGTAGCTTGTAACTTATACCACTTTTGAATTCAATGAAGGAAATTGTTTTTGTATGTATGTTTATTATTCATATTATGTAGTATACAATTATTGTTATGAATAATATATGAAGGATTTATAGTGTTCCTCAATTACAGAACTAATGAATTGTATGATTTGTGATACATGGAAAGAATCATGTTGACATAATTCACATGTGCCAGCCATGATTGGATTATACTATTCATTATAAAAATATAACTTGATATAATTCACATTAAAGCACACTATATTAATTGAAAGTGAATTCAAGTTATGTCAGCTAGAAAGCATTAGCTGAAGTAGCTGTACTAGCTGTATATCAATTGATATTAAAGTTTATAGCATGGCCCAAGTGGGAGATCGTTAGATTATTTAAATATAATCTATATGTAAGTGTGGTCCATGTTAATTATGTTACATTGACTTAATAGTAAAGAGCTTAATGTGATGATTGTTAAGCGTTAAAGACATTAAGTTAATTGGGTTTTAATTCCCTCTCCTTAACCTTATTAAAAGTGTATAATGTATAGTTGAAGAGACGTGAATGAATGGACACGATTGAAAGGGCATGTATGGAGAGTTGCCTTTTGTATGGGTGTCTCCTTCAATCACCTAGAGAGAATTACAGAATTCAATCAATCGAACAAACTCTCTCAAGAATACTCTCTCTCAAATCACTGTACGATATACTGCGTTTCTGCATCATCGAAGAGACGACTAAAGAAAGAGTTTAAGGTTGATAAACAGAACTCAACATCTTCACCAAAAGTGTTTATTATATCATGGATCAAGGTTGGTACTTTCGTTTAGATACATTGAATGGTTAAATCAAATACGTTTATGGGAATTAAAGTATTGTCAGCATGTAAATCGGTTTAGTTTTAAATATGCTTACAATGTGGAGTTAGAAGATCATGGCAAAAGCCAAGGTAGAGAGGTACTCATCGAGTGACCTGAACAAGTCGCAACTCTTGACCTATTGAAGGCTTGTGGACCTTTATCCAACTAGGTACACCAATATTTATCCAATAAGTGACTCAATCCAAACCAATAGAGAATACTTCCCAATAAAACTCATTCGGAACATACATCTTCACACATTTCATGACGCAACAATAACCAAAGAGTTTAATGTCAACAATTCACAGCAACATAACTAATTCATATTGTGCACCCATTTATTTTCTACTTTAATGATACATACAACAGCTTAACCATTCCCATCACAAATTCAGAAACATAATTCCAACCAAGAACAATTTATGTATATGGCAACCTACGTCTAATAGATGATTCCAGTAGGGTTCACATTTATTACAAGCAACCAATATCTATGTAACGACCCAGATTTTCGTAATTCCTTGAAAATGCTAAAAATTTGAAATTTCTTTTTCTTTTAAAACAAAATATATCAGAGTGCGTCTAACCGGATCGCTATTGACTCTTTCTTTAAACTCGTTATGAAAACCCAATTGATAAAATGTGCAGAAGCATTGTAAAACAAACCCTTGTAAATCATGGCGGAAGCATAAAGAAATTGTTCAAGAAGAAAATACTAAACAATTTAAACACTACGTCTAACAAATAAAACATGACAAATAAACATCGTTGATTTACAACAGTGTACTCATCTTTTACTTTGCCTAGTTAGCCCGAGTCTCGTGCGTGTGAAATCATCCATTCCTGCTTTATTATGTGTTTATCATCTACTTCTCATCTGTTCGTCGTTGTACCTACACCACAAGTAAGGACATGAGCTTATGCTCAATAAGGAAATGGGGGAAAACAACTATGCATATCTCTCTTTAGTTCTTCTTGGAATGGGGGGCCACCCAAACCAATTCTTTTTATTCCGTTCGTTCTTTTGTTCGTTCTTTACTCGTACGTCAAGCTGGAGATTAGAGGGGTCTTAGGGGATGGAATCCTCCCTCCAACTCCCTTTTTTGTCCCCTTTCCGGCGTATCCCGCCTTCAAGGTTCCTCCCATTCCAGCGTATCCCGCCTTCAGAGTTTCTTCCCTTCTATCGTATCCCGCCAGAGGGTTTCGAAATCAATAAGTTATGATTTTTAATGATTAAATGTTTCTAATTATAAAGGTACTAAAAAGAATAAATATAGCATTAAGTGTTGAATGCCTTAAGCAATCGAGGTAAGTGATACGTGTGTGCTTTGGTCTTCGGACCCTACATTGCAAGAATAGGATGTGCATGCTTCATTGTTTACCACTTTCCAAGCATGTCTACAATTTTTAATAGCATGTTTCGTTGTTTACTATTTTCATAGCATTTCTACAGTTGTTAATAGGTTGTTTTGTTTTTTATTGTTTTTACAGCATGTCTACAGTTTTTACAACACGTTCTATGAATCTACGTTGAATGTTTATTTATGTTTCCATATTAACTGTTAGAAATTGTATGTATTCATGAGCATCATGCATCATGATTTTCAAAAGAATACGAAAATGGATTTTGTGCATGATTTTAAAGAATGATTTAAGGGATGCTCACACATGCTTAGTGTACAGTGTCATCGAGGGCCGATCACCCGAAGCTAGCTACCATCATTTGGATTGTAGGAAAATCTATTTTACCATGAAAAGTGAAATAGATAACAAACGAATAATAAATAATAAAAAAGTAAAGTAAAGTGAAAAGAAGATAATAATAAAAGATAAGAAAAGGCAATGATATGATGTGAGACCGTTTCAGCCCTTAGTGGGCACGGTCGCTAGTGGGCTTTCGGACTATGCCATTGCCACTAGCTAGCTTTTGGACTATGTCATTACTACTCATATCGGTTGCAATGTCCCTGGACTATGCTTGGACAGGATGGCCAATTGTTAGCAGGCTTTCGAACTATGTCATCGCTACTATATCAGACGTCATAACAGAAAATAAGAAGATGAAAGATAAGAAGAATGTTAAAGATAAAAGATAAGAAAAAGATGGGAACAAAAACTACATATGATTTTAAAAAGCAGAGAATGAGCATGTAGCATATTAGGTATTATCACTTACTGTGCGTTAGGCTCATAGTTTATGTCTTGCGATGTAGGTACAAGTACGAGAGAAAATGACGAACAAACTTAGGAGCAGCTGATGAAGGATTTACACGGACGAAATTTGTGGCTGTTTAGGCTAATGCATGTAAAGAGGATTTGTAAAATATAAAGTAATACTTTAATTAATTGTCTTTAAATGAACTATTTATGCTTCCGCTACATTTTTAAGGGAAAAGGAATTTACGCTTCCACTATATTTTGAGAAAAGATTTTATAACTATAGTTTTCTACTGTTTATAACGATTTTAGTAACGAGTCAAAGTAAAAGGATTTTAATGGTTCGGTTACAAGAAAGAACTCTGATTTCATAATAAGAGATTTTAATAAAGATTTTAGTCGTTTTATAAAAGTTTTAAATTGCACGCATTTTTAAAAGAAAATAAATAACTAGGTCGTTACAGGATATGTTGAGGGCTTGTGTATTAGAATTTCAGATTGGATGGTGAAGGATGCTGTTATTAGTGGAATGTCCCTATAATAACAGCTTTCAAGCTACGATAGGAATGACAAGTTATGAGGCTTTATATGGCAGAAAGTGTAGATCTCCTTTACATTGGGATGAGATTGGAGAAGCTAAGTTTTACGGACCATATATGATATGGCAAACCTCTGAATCTGTTGTGATTATTCGTCAAAGGATGTTGGCATCTCAAAGCTGCCAGAAAAATTATGTGGATATTCGTCGAAGGGAGCTAGAATTTGACGAAGGGGATTTGGTGTTCCTTAAAATATTCCACTTAGAGTAGATATGCGGTTTGGAAAGAGAGGAAAGTTAAGTACATTGGTTTGTTTCCAATTACAAAGAGAGTAGGTAAAACGGTAAAACGGCAAAACGGCGTATCAGTTGCTATTGCCACCGCTATGTTGCCAACCGCTATGGAAGGGGTTCACAATGTGTTCCATGTGTCTATGTTAAAGAAGTGACTAGGCAATTCAGTTCAAGCGGAACCTGAGGAACATATTCAAACTTAAGCTACGAAGAAAGATTGATTTAGATTCTGAACTCAAGGAATAAGGAGCTATGACACAAAAAGATTCCACTTGTTAAAGTGTTATGACAAAATCATTCGACTGAGGAGGCTACTTAGGAACGAAAGGAAGACATGGAAGCTAAATACCCAAAATTATTTCATTAGCTGAAATTTTGAGGACAAAATTTTAATAAGGGGGGGTATGTAATACCCAAGGTATTTAGATATGTGTAAATCTTGGATTAAGTAAAAAGTAATATTTTTGTCATTATGAAACTATCACACTTTATTATGATATTTTTATGAATGATAATGTTTTAATACCTACTGGATTTATAGTGATGTGGTTAGTTATTATTATTAGGAAAATAAGGATTTATATAGGTTGACTGAATAATCTACGTGATAAATTGGCAGTTGGCTTTGGCGGTTGATGTCACTGGACTGGTAAATTACTAAGAGGAATTTGCAACTGATGATTGGAAGGTGGCGGTTAATTGTGTATGATAAACCGATCATCTGGTACACACAACGTCGGTCTAGAAATGTGTAACTGATGTTTGACGGTGCAAAGGGTCACTGGATTCATATAGTTACAACTCCTCATCACCTTCGTAGTGTTACAAAGTGTATTTAGGGGGTTTGGGGTAGAAAACCAAAAGGTTATTCTCTAGTGTTTTCTCTGTGTTCTTTGGGTGAGTTTTAGTTATGTGTTTCTATGTGTGACACTTCGTCTGAGTGGAGGGTTGCTGGAAGGATAAGAGAAGGATTAAATAAGGTAAGGGATTATGCATGTTCTTTGTCCGTAAGGACCTACATCACAGGAGTAGGGTTTTGTTTGTTCTATGATTCCTTGTTATTCTTTGCAAGTTATTGTTTCTATGATGGTTTTTCTGTTCTTATGCTCTCTGTTTCATTAGGTTTCATATGCTAGATGATAAGAGATAATATGTTGGTAATTAATCGTGAAAAGGAAATAAGTTTACATGATTGACAACCTATTTTTCTATGCTTTTTCTTCCCTGCTAATAAGATTGTCCATGAAGAAATGAGTTCTACATGCTTGTTAGATTTCTTGATTTATTCTCTGGGTATTATACCTCTGTCGATTTACTTCCCTGCATACAAGTTGTTTTTCTTTAGTGTGAACCTCGTAGTGAATCTGTCTTCCTTGATAAACTAATCTGTTAAGGGTATATTTATGAAGAAATGGGTTTGGGTTATTCTTTTAGAAAGTATATGCCCCAGAGTCAATTAAACCCTAAGTGGAAATGTTCTAATTGGATGAATACTCCTTGTGTGCTCTCTGTTAAAAGCTTAGATAAATGGAGCCTGTTAGCATGTCTGCTAAAATATTTGAAGATGAAATTCACAGTGTAATTCATTTCGATAGAATCATTTTGTGTTCTTAATTCATGGTAGGAATTGTTATGTAATCATTGCTTATAATTGTTAGTATTTCATTAATGGACAAATTGTGAATCATATGTTAACACATTTTGGAAGCACAATTTTGAATAGTATGTTAATAAATGGTGGAAAGCATGTTGATAATAATATGTGAAGGACCAAAGAATTAAAAGTGGGTTGTATTATTGCTAGAGTAAATGATATTATTGTTAGTCGAAGCATGCTTGGTGTTAGATTACAGTTGATGCATGATTCCTGCTCATTGTTTATTATTTGATTGTATTACTGCTTATGATATATGAACTGCTGTGTTACATTCATATAGGCATGTTAGTAGGGTTGCATATCATGCATAGCATGGAATAATAATGAACTTAATTGGCATTCTCTACATGAGTTCAGAGACTAATGATGTTGCTCTCATGTAGAAAACAATCCATTTGGGTGAGTTTGGAGACTGAAGAGGTTGCTCTCTCTCAACGGGTGGGTGAGTTCGAAGACCAAAGAGGTTTCTCTCACCCAATTGTAAATAAACGTAAACATATATGGATTAATTTTTACTTGAGTTTTGAGACTAAAGAGGTTGCTCTCACGTGGAAACAAATTCATGTGATGAGTTCAAAGATTGAAGAGATTGCCTCTCACCCAACGTATAAATCTAAAAGACATATGCATATAGAGTTGTCATGGGCATTACATCTCCATTTCATTTATATCTCTTACTGGGCAATAGGCTCATTATTTCTCCTGTGATGTAGGTATTTATTGTGATCCAAGTGAAGTGAACATGGAAGAAGTGTGATGCGATGCAAGCTTGTGTTATCATGCGTGGATCGACCTTGAGGGTTATGCCTCATAAAAGATTAAAAGTTGTTTAAATTACTTAAAGACTCTACATTATGGTTTTCAAATATTCTAAATTATGTTGTTTTTGGAAAACATTTTAAATGTTTTAATTATTCCACGTAAAGTTACTCTGATGTTTTTTTTTAAGTATTTGTAAATGGGTTTTAAAATGATCAAATTTTATATTAATGTGAAATGGATATATAGAAATGTATAAACGAAAATGGGATGTTACAAAAATTCATTAGAAGTTTTTAGTTTTTGATGAATAAAAATCCTTTTAAGCTTTGGCTATTTTCTCTTTTTCTTGCATTGTTGATAATCATTAGATTGAAAAACAAGAGTTCAAGTGTTGTGAGAATTACTTGATCTTTTGATTTCTTGCAATTCTTCTAGCCAATTTTGATTGGTGAACGAGGTTGAAGATTGTGATTAAACGCACTTTTCTTGTTGGTGAGATTTCTCTTTTGATTCATCAAGAAAGAACTCTTTGGAGGAATAGAAAATTTGCCAAGTTAGCAACTTTTTCCCAAGCCAATTAGTCGATCAACCTCTCTATAGTGATTGATCGCCCATCATCTTTCGTCAATGCAATTTCTGATCGACCTACACCGTTTTGGTCATACCTCAGTCGTCCCTCAAAATTTGCACACGAAATTTTTAGGGTTACTTTATAACTCATCGGTTGAAGTTGCGTCAAAATATCGGGCTGAAATTTGTATATTAGGGTTATTTTTGTTGTAGTTGAAGTTTTCCCAGAGATTCTACGAAACTTCGAATTGTGGGCTTTCGCATTGTTTATGAAAACCATTCGCACATCATTTAGGCTATCCACAAGTATGACAAACATAAGGGTCTGAGCACCCACCAACATAAGATGTATCAGTGGACTGTCTACCAGCTCTACTTTGAGTGTGTCATCCCTTGTTCTTACCCTTTTTCTAATTTTTGTAGGACCGATATGCGCTTATAGGGGGGAATTAAGCATTCTAACTTTTTCATGTGATAATTTAATCTCTAAACCCTACATGATTTATAACAAATATTAAAACAAATAATAACAAATATAAGAGTAAGGGTTAGAGAAATTGCAAACCGAATTTGTTCACACAATTTGGCAACTCCGGTCTACATCTGTGCTCCAAGTTTCTGACTTGCAGATTCTTAATCAACTAACTTCTTCAGTTAGTGATTGTAACACCCCGTTAATTTAAAACTATTTTTCTCGTTTTAAATATACGTCATATAAAATTTTTTACTTAATTTATTCAACATTTGAAATCCATTTTTTAGAAGAAAACGAAATAAAAGTAAACATTGAGGAAATATTGCGGAATAATAGAGGTTCAAAACATGGTTCCAATGTTTTAACAAAGTCCCAAAATACAAATGTTCAAAATTTTCAAAATACCACTAATATCAAATTACCAAAATACCCTTTTCAAAATATTGATAAGTCCCAAAATATGTGAGCCACACCCAACAAGTCAAATCTGCTGATAACACGAGGGGTCATCCTGGAACGCCTCCTCCATAACTGGAATGTCATCATCAAAATAATCACCTATATTACGTGGAAAACAATGAGCCTAACACCCAGCAAGAACCAGAATATAAAATGCAATGCATATGATGCATGATCAAGCGATGCATTACAGAGGAGATCCGTATCTCGTCTGTTAGTCGGGGCGATGGGTAAGTCAATTGATCACATGACTTAACCTGTGTTTTCGATGAGGAATCACGCCAATAGGGGTGTCACTATGTGCCATACCCATTCACTTTTGTTGAAGGCATTGGGGATTTCAGTACAAGAAAATTGAGAATCTTAAGATTATCGAAACTTAACCGTACGTCACCGCCCCCTAATTGGGAGTAGGCACTCCAATAGGGGTGTTACCATGAGAAGCATTCCCAATCCTCCCGAACCCCCACATGTCTATTTACAGATATTAGGATGGCATACAGCATGTGAACAGTTTCATAAATTCTAGGGTGTTGCATGAATGCCACAAAATAAATCACAGAAATGACAATAGAAACACAACCAATTTAATTACATTTGCAATTAGAAGTCTAGCTTAAAGACATTGCATTGACATATCAAAATATTCAGGCTTAGAAGGGAAATTTAAATTATGCAATACAAGTTCAAGGTTAATGACACCAAAGGTGAACATAAGGGCAGCAGTGCAAAGTTCCAAGGTTAGATCCCAGCATAACATTCTCTAAGCACGAATCAACCATTCTAACTGTGATATCCGTACTAAACAGAATTATTCCTCTTAACATCCAACAAAACCAGAGTTTCATATAACCAAGTGTTAACACCAACAGCTACTCACATTTAACAGCTAACGTTAATACAGTCCAAGTTTCCAATAGTTCAACAACAAGATCAGATTTTCTTTGTAATTGCTATCCATTTATACTACTCATGCTTTTCACATATAGCAACTATCATTAATATAGTCCAAGTTTCCAATAGTTCAACAACAAGTTCAGATTTTCATTATATTGTCTATTTATACTACTCAAGCTCTTCAACAAATCAACAATTTGACACACAAACCCATAATGTAGGGCCTCCATTGGCCAACCAAAATTCTAATTCTTACCTCAAATATCCAACAGAAAAATCACAGCAAACAGCAGCAAGATGCAAGGAAATAACAATCAACGTATACCTTCTCTAACCTTCCAAAATTTCCCAAGCAAAGACAATATTAGCATCCCCACCTCATAACCAACTTACCAAATTAGAGGTCCATAATCTATCAACAATTCCGCATTTATCTTCATGGTGGATAGACCTCATAGAAATTCTTCAAAGTAACCCACCAATTGCATCACACTTAACTCACCAATTCCTCTTCACTCACAAGGCAATGTACCTCACACTCACATAGCACACTCCCTCACACCAGCCAGAGTAAGTAAGATACAGGGGACTTACCTCTTATAGACAGAGGGAAGAGACCTGCAGCAAGGGATAAGCTGAAGCTGCAGGTTGAAGGCTGACAAATCACCCAATTCAAGAGGAAGTGGTCCAATGACCCATTTCCACGTGGAAAAGCTTCCACAACCTCATGGGAGAGCTGGATGCAGTAGTGGTAGGCTGGAGAGAGAGATTTTTTATTGTGGCTTACGAATCCGAAAGAGAGAGAGGGATTTATAAATGGGTTTCTCTGAAATTCCCGATAATCCGGACGAGTCGAGTCGTCCGCGACCTCGTCCGTACCATTCGCAACTCAATTTGGGATGAGAAGACACGTCCTAAAACCTAGTTTGTATCATCTGTAGTTGACATTCGGACGAAATGTCTGGTCCGAATCTTCATCCACGATACGTGCGAATGTGTCATAAAATTGTCCAGAGTCAAATCGGACGCGAGCCATCTTCATCTGCACTCATCCGCAAGTCATCTGAAATGAGTTCTGAATTGTACAAATTCAAATCAGACGCGAACCATCCTCGTCCGCATCGTCTACAAGTCATCCAAAACTCCACTGTCATGCATTTTTCCTTAAATTTCCACACTTAACTTATTTTCAAATATTAACCCTATACTTTTTTAGCATAATTGACGCATTCCATCACATAACATGATATACTATTTATATATTCAATTTCTCAGATTTAATACATCAAAAAGAGGAAAATATTTTTGGAGTATTACATCTTACCCACCTTACAAAATTTTGTCCCCAAAATTTAAGTGAGCAAAAAGTTATGGATATTTGGCTAACATATCATCTCTTCTTTCCCATGTAGCCTCTTCATCGTTAAGCTAGTTCTACCATAATACTTTCGCAAGAGGGACATCCTTGTTGCGCAATCTCTTTACACTGGTGTCCAAGATTCTTAGCGGTTTTTCTTCGTAGCTCAGGTTAGTATGTACTCTGATCTGCTTCTAAGGTCTCATGTAAATGGTTTCACCAAGGTTTTTTGCAACATCGACACATGGAAGACATTATATACACCAGACATCGCTTTTGGTAGGAGTAACAGATACACCACAGGACTGATTCTTTCCATGATTTTGAAAGGGCAAATATAACGCGGATTGAGCTTTCCCTTGCGCGCAAATCACATAACACCCTTGAATGGTGATAACTTCAAATAGGCACGATCCCCAACGGCGAACTCCAAGTCTCGACGATGATTACCTGCATAACCTTTCTAATGACTTTGTGCAGCTTGCATCCTATGTGGAACAACATCTATTGTAATACCCCGACCTTTTAAGTAGGTTGACTACGGGGTATTACCAAGAATGTGAAATTAACAGGAAATCAACGTAGTCAAAAAATAAAATAAATATTAATTTAATAAATTAAAATATATATATATATATATATATATATATATATATATATATGATAATTTGGGATTAAAATGTAAAGAGATTAAATTAATAGAAATTAAGGGGATTTAATAAGTTAATTAATTGGGGATTAAATTTATGAATTAAAATAATTTAAAGAGGATTAAAATGAGAGGGGAAAAACTGAACCGGTTCACTGAGTGAACCGGTTTGCCCTATAACCAGAAGAATGGCCTTCGGCCATTCTTTAGAATGAGAGACAGAGGGAAGGAGAGAGGGAGAGAATGGGAAAGAGGGAGAGACAGGGAGATGGGGGGAGACAAAGGGCCATGAACACCGGGAACGGCGAGGCGATGACGACTGTCAGGCGAGCTCGGGAGCAGCTCCTTCACTGCAAGCGTCGTGGGGCGCAACTATGAGCTTCAGCATCAAGTTGGGGGCGCGATTCCAGGTCCTCGGGTTAGTACTGGAACTAGACCGGCCGAAGGCCATGGTCCAGTTGTTGGTTCAAGAAGAACCGAATTCTTCTCTTCTTCTAATGCGTGTTCTCCAAGCCGACAGGGAGGCAAATTGGACATCATAGCTGTGAATGATAGAGAGTAGAGTATGGAGTGCCTCTACTCCATAGGGTGGTAGTGGATAGGACATAAAGCTAGAGGATTTTTTGGAGGCTTCTATCGACTTCTCTCCTTCCTGTTGAAGCCGAGAGTAGGAGATGGGATTGGGGGCAAAGATGGAAGCTCTCTAGAGAGCTGAAGCTGTGAGCAAAAAGGAGGAAATGGAGGCAAGAGCTGGAAGGGTTCTCTGGAGTTGTGGTTGGCCGATGCTTCTGGAGGTGAGTTCCCTTCCTTGTTTTGCTTATAACAACCTTTGTTGGTTGATTATTCTGGTTGCTTCTGCATGTAATTGTTGTTGGTTGGTTAATGATATGTTGAGTGTATGTTTGGCTAAGGATAATTGTGTGTGTTGTTGGAAATTATACTCTGTGTATTGTTGTGAGTATTATGTTCAATTTATTATTGAATTTCAAACACGTTAGATAGGAACTCTGAATATTGAGATATATGGAAATGCTATGTTTGGATTGTGTTATGTACTTGATCGTTATTGGCTCTATTGTTGGTTGATTATGTGTTCTATGATTCGTCACTCTATTAAATTGGTATTCTGTTATTTAGTTAGAAATTTTGGAATAAGTTGTTGTTGTTAAATTGGTGTTCTATTATTGGAGGAATGACCTGTTAGTGTTGGTTTTATGACTTGACTTGCTAGAATCGATATGCTCTTGTTGATTATGTGAGGGAGTTCAATTATGCGTTGGTTGTCGGGTTGGATTATGTTATGTTCCTGTGATAATGGGTTTTAGAGAATTATAGAAGTATAAGTTTGATACACTGTTTTGGTAATTGGTTATGTTTGGATATTGTCGTCGAGAAATCGTGTTATGCGTTTGATTGTTATTGGCTGAATATTTCTTTGGCTGTTACTGCTCTATTGATTTTATTGGAAGCATTTTGCTAGGTTATGATCATTGGTTATTGCTAAGTTATGATTGGTTGTGATCGTTGGTTGTTTTCATGTTAGATGTTGTTTCTATCAAATTAGAATAAATGGTTGAGATGGAAATATGCTATGTTAATCATAGTTACGTTATGTTAGTTATGTGTTATGATTGTTACAAACTCATATGGGTTGAGACTTTTAAATTGAATATTGAATTTGGACTTGTTGTATGAATGACTATATTGAGATATGTGAAAATGTTATTAATTTGCAATTTAGTTATAGCTTAATGTTTGCTGTATTTTTGCAATGGAACGTTGATATGCTATAATTGGTTAGTTAATCATTTACATTGGATGATCTATTGGTCTAATGTTTATGTTGGTTAATATCAAGTGTAATGTATTGTGGGAATACTGTGAAATTTAAGTGAGTATTATGCACGTGATAACTGCTTTAAACGTTTGGGCGATTCGACTGTTGTTTTGTTAAGATGAAATATAATGAAATGCATTGGTTGTTGTTGTTAGATATCTATGGTTGTCTTGATTTGGGTTATGGATAATATATTATGAATATCAAAAATTAAGTCATACATTGGTTGATAGTTAATGTCGTTAGTTTCATAATTTTCTTCGATATTAGTATAGGTCGTTGACTTTGTTCAGGTACTTATTATTTGGGTGGTGTTAGGGACAAAGAAGAAGAGAAGATACAAAGGAGAAGACAAGAAGAATAACAACTAAATGCTATTGCGCATTAAAGATTTGAGGTAAGGAATTAGGGGTGTCTTGGCCATTTGGAGGCCCTGCACCACAAGTAGTGTGCGTGAGTTGAAGTTTATTCTTGGGTGATTTTACTGCCGTTAGCTTTCTTAATTCCTATAATTTATTTACTGTTGTTAGCTCCCTTAGTTCTTGTACTTTATCTACTGCAATTATAGGAATGAAAACGTTTAGCGAATGCTTAGATAAATGAAATGTTTAGACATGAGGAAGGCTTACTGAAGGTTTAAGGAAACTATATTTAGTTTATAGCTTTACTTGCTATTTAGTTAATTATTTCCTCGTGCTAAATAGCAAATGTCATTTCTTTCATTCAACGCACATATATATTGTTCCATTGTATGTAATTAAGCATGTTTAAATGGTGATCTTCTCTTAGCATCCTAATCAATTTATTATAGTTATTAACCAATTAAGTATGTAAACAATTTAATTAATCTAAATATGTGAACAAACATGTAATTAGCTAATTAACGGTAATTAAGGGGAGCATGCTTAAGTAAGTGTAATTACTTCTCGAACATGTAAAGTAACTAATAATTAACTAGAATAATGGTTGTAGCATGTAATTAGCATAATTAACTAAGTCATGTCATGTTTAGTTAGCTAATTAATATTGTTAGCATAATAATTAACTAAGCATATAAATCGACTAAGAAATTAACTAGGCTAAAGAACTAGAACATTATCTTATCTTCTTGTGTGCATGTAAATCACCTAGGATAACTAAGTAGATTAATCGCCTAGGATGATAAATGTATGAAGCATGTAAACAGACTAGGAAACTAATTAAGATATCTAATCTGAATGATAAACATAATTAATTCTAAAGCACGTAAATTAATTAGTATAACCAACTAGATTAGAAATGGTAACTCGACTGGAGCATGTTAGTAATTAGGATATGTATATGACTAGTATGATAAATGTAGTTATTTCCTGTGCATGCTCAATTTATTGTTCTTTCGCTGTTTAAATTCCACGTTGTACTTGTTTTCTATTATGTACAATTATTTTCTTCTATCATAAGCGTTACCTTCTTTATATGCTCACTTTTATTATGAATGTTATGTTGTGAAGCATCATGCATCATGCTAAGTTGAGAATGTATGTTCGTGCATCATGTTAATAGAGACTAATAGGGAGTGTCACGGCAAGGTATGCAAGCATGCATAGGTGAGGTAAAAAGTTATGAAAAAGTAAAGAAGAAGAAAAAGGAATTGGGAGTGGATGGGTGGCGGATCTAGTCTGCGATCTAGGCGTAGCCCCTCCCTCACAGGGTACGGGATTTCTAGATGCGAGGAAAAATGCTAGGTTCGACCACTACGCCATTGCACGAGAAAAACCTCCCAATTCCAGCTAGAAGTACGAGTATGGAATAATAGAATTATGGATCAAAAGGGATCAAAAGAAAAAGTAAAGTAACAAACGGACTAATGACTTAATGAAAGGATTGGTTTGGGTGGCCCCCATTCCAAAATAGACTAAAGAGTTGCATTCATATGCATAGAATCCTTTTCCTTACTAAGTCATTTGGTTCACGTATTACTTGTGGTGTAGGTGTAAGTAGTCGTACGTGGAACCAATGCACAGACTAAGAGTAACGAAAAGAAAAGACGAATGGATAACATCAAAGTAGGGATGATGGATTTGCACGTGCGAGGGGGTTTGTGGCTGGGCAGACATAGTAAGGGTAAAAGAGAATTAAAATTAAGTTTTCTAAATTGTAAGCAATTGATAGCTTCATGTATAAAGGAAAGGAAAGTAGTATTTCAATTGCTTAGCATTTCTTCCTTAAATTGTTATTTACGTTTCCGCAAACATTTTACATTAATGGTTTTAATGTGACGCATCCGCATAGTTTTAATTAATGGAGTTTTATAACGAGTTTTATGAATGGTTGGTAGCGATCCATACTTAGGCGCTCTCTGATTTGTTTTAAAAAGGAAATTTCAAATTTTCACACTTTTCAAGGAATTACGAAAATCCGGGTCATTACATCTATAATCTCAGTAGTCTCTTGTATCATTTCAGGACCATATTTTTCTTCACCAACTTTGCTCCAATATAGGGGAGATCTGCATTTTCTGCTGTACAGCGCTTTATAAGGTGTCATGCCAATAGTTGCCTGAAAGCTGTTGTTGTAAATTCCGCTAGCGGGAGAATCTGTTCCCATCCAACTTGATATTCCAAAATGCAGGCACGTAACATACCCTCTAATGTTTGAATCGTCCGTTCACTTTTCCAGTCAGTCTGTGGATGGATAGTTGTACTAAACTTCAGTTCAGTGCCCATAGCCTTATTCAAACTCTTCTAGAACATCGATGTGAAACGTCGATCCCAATCCAATACAATGGATACAGGGACCCCATGAAGTCGAACAATCTCTTTAACATATAATTCCCCAAACTAGTCCATTTTGTATGTCATCTGTATTGGTAAGAAGTTGGCAACCTTCGTCAGTTTGTCAACAATCACCCATATTGCATCATGTCTCTTCCTTGTCCTGGGTAATGCGGTAACAAAATCCATAGTAATATGCTCCCATTTCCACTTAGGTATAGGTAGCGGTTAGAGCATACCCCCAGGTCGTCGATGCTCTGCTTTCACCCGTTGACATATGTCATAATGAGTAACATAGAAGGCAATATCGCGCTTCATTCTCGGCCAATAATAATGCTTCTTCAAGTCTTTATACATCTTGTTACACCCCTGGAAGAATGCGCATCTTTCATTATCGCAATCTGTAATAATGTCTCAGGTACATACCATCGATTCTTATACTTCACATCCCATCAGCAGATAAAGAATAGCCCTGAAACTCGAGGAGAGTTGGATCAAGTTTAAAATCTTCACATAACGCATCCGTAGCTTGTACTTCTTTAATTCTCTCTCATACCGAGGGCTTGAGAGTCAAAGCTAATAAAACATATACAATTGTTCAGGAACTAACTACGCATCTAATTCTTCCATATCTTTCTGAAATCCCGATGGCATCTCCTTGCACGTTATGCTCATCAAAGCAACCTTTCAACTCAAAGCATCAGCAACGACATTTGCTTTTCCCGGATGATATTTAATTTCACAATCATAGTCTTTCATAAATTCCAGCCAGCGTCGTTGCCGCATATTCAAATCTTTCTGTCTAAAAATATATTTCAGGCTCTTATGATTATTAAAGATTTCACACCGTTGCCCGTAGAGATAATGTCTCCAGATCTTTAACGTAAAGACCACAGCAGCGAGCTTAAGGTCATGTGTGGGATAATTAGCTTCGTGTGGCTTAAGCTGTCTCGAAATGTAAGCAATCATCTTCCCATTCTGCATTAGAACACCACCAAGCCCACATCTGGATGCATCACAATATATACAAAAATTTCCATCTTCCACAGGTAGAGCCGATACTGGTGTAGAAGTCAAACGATGCTTCAATTCCTGAAAGCTTTCTTCACACTTATCAGACCACCAAAATCTCACATCCTTCTTGGTCAGATTGGTGAGAGGCATAGCAATCTTAGAAAATCCACTTATGAATCACCGGTAATAACCGGCCAATCGGAGGAAACTCTGAACATCGCTTACATTTTTCGCCTGCACCCATTCAACAACTGCTTGAATCTTCTTAGGGTCCGCTGCAATACACTCTTTAGAGACAACATGGCCAAGGAAACTAAACTCCTTCAACCATAACTCACACTTAGAGAACTTCGCGTAGAGTTGGTGTTGTTTCAAAATAGATAGAGTGATTCTCAAGTGCTCAATATGCTCTTTCTCCGATTTAGAGTAAACTAGAATGTCATCAATGAAGACGATGATGAATTTATCCAGATACTCCTTGAATATGCAATTCATTAAATCCATAAAAGCTGCAGGGGCGTTGGTCAGCCCAAAGGACATTATGAGAAATTCATAGTGCCCATATATGGTTCGAAACACCGTCTTGGGTACATCTTCTTGCTTAACCCTTAGCTGATAATACCCCGAACACAGATTGATCTTTGAAAATACATAAGCTCCATGTAGTTGATCCAACAGATCATCGATCCGAGGTAAAGGATATATGTTCTTAATAGTTACTTTGTTCAGTTCACAATAATCTACACACATTCGCAATGATTTGTCCTTCTTCTTCACAAATACGACGGGAGCTCCCCAGGGTGAGAACCTCGGTCGAATAAACCCCTTTGTAATCAACTCTTCAAGCTGGACCTTCAATTCTCATAACTCAGTGGGTGCCATTCTGTACGGATTTTTTGAAATTGGTTCCGTACCAAGGTGTAGATCTATAACAAATTCAATTTCTCTAGCAAGAGGCAATCCAGGAAGATCATCCAGGAAAACCTCCAGAAAGTCACTGACTACCATTACATCCTCAACATTTAGTTCTATTTTGATCATGTTGTTTAAAACATTGACGATAAATCCATCACATCCGTGCTTCATCAGTTGATCTGCCTTTAGCACAGAAATAATTGCCAATTTGCCTTTTTCCTTGATTTCTCGAAAAACATGCAATTCGCCATTGAGAGGATAAAAACGAACCTCTCACCTTGTACACTTTATAACGGTTTGGTTTAAAGTCAACCAATCTATGCCAAAAATAATTTCAAACCCTTGTACACTTTGTAACGGTATGGTTTTGTACCTATGGTGTTCAAAAAATCACTTATTTAAGCATACGGTTCTAAGTTTATAGGGAGTTGCATTAACATCATATATATAAAAATATATGCTCATAATAGTCAGATAACAGTGGTGTACCTTATATGATAGCCGATAATTCTTCCTCTTCATTTCCTTCTCCATGTAGAGAAAACACACGTGGAGCTGCCTTGTCAACCAATGTCGGGCAATATCGTGATATATGTCTAGGCTTCCCGCATCTAAAACATTTGCTGGTGCCAACCTTGCACTGTCTAGGGTGACTCTTCCTACAGATGGGGCACGGTTTGGTGCCGCAACCGTTGCTTCAACTACAGGGCATTTGTCACGCACCTGTTGCATATTCGGTCCAGGTGGCCTTCTCACGCCACGATTAACTTGTAGAGTCCCACGCTGCTGAAAGCTCTGATTGTTCCTTCCAATTCTCTGAGTAAACTCACGCTATCTAGTGGCAATTCCTTCCACGTCCTCTGCATCCAAAGCCCTGGCCACAATCTGAGTATAGGGAACACCCCGAATACCAGTCATCCATACACATCTCAAAATCTCAACCTTCAATCCTTGTATAAAATTCTGCACTTTAGATCCATTATCACTAACAAGGTATGGAGCATACCTGGATCATGCTTCAAAACTTCGAATATAATCAGACACAGTCCTTGTCTAGCGGAATCGTATAAATTCTGCAAACTTCTAATTTTGAACTGTAAAGCTGAAATACTTCTCATTGAATAACTCTTTGAAACCCTCCTAGGTGAGAGTCTGCACCTCTAGAGTCAGCTATATTGCTTCCCACCAATATTGTGCGTCGTGAGTCAGTAAGTAAATAGCACACTTCACTTTTTCACTTTCTCGAATGTTGGCATAGGCAAACATCTTCTCAATTGAATGAATCCATGTCTCAGCTGCCGAAATATCAAAAATATTGCCTTCAAAAGTTGGCAGTTTAAGTCGTAGAAACCGCTCCCAACCGGCCTCCATGGGTGCAATAGCGGCACGAAGATTCCCATTACAGTTGTCATTGCCATGCCCATTACCGTTCCCACGTTCCACCAATCTCTCAATAACTTGGGCCTATTGTGCCATAAATTGAGCCTGTCGCTGAACAACTTCTGCTATGCGGTTGAGGGCTTCATCCCGCTCATTAGGTACTAGCATGTCATTTCTTGCTCGTCGTACCATTTTAATTCATTTTCTAGATATTAATTTAAGAACTAATAAGTTATTCGACATAATTAAATTTAAAATTTGAACTTTACTTACAGTAGGAGAAGCGTTCCACGACGATTCCTTGTGTTATCAACAGTCTACAGAACCAAGTTTGACCTGGTTGCGCTCTGATACCAACTGTAATGCCCGTTAATTTAAAACTATTTTTTCTCGTTTTAAATATACGTCATATAAAACTTTTCATTTAATTTATTCAACATTTGAAATCCATTTTTTAGAAGAAAACGAAATCAGAAAGTCGGGCCATTAGAAACCATTTTCTTCATTAAAACATAGCGGAAGCGTAAATTGTTTACAAAGAAAATTTTTTGTTTTGCTTTACTGCTACAAAATTAAATATAATTTAATTACAAACTGTTTTATTTCTTAAGCACTTAGCCTAGCCAATCACAAGCTCTTTCATGTGCAAATCCTTCATCAACTGCTTTGTGTTTTGTTCATCGTTCTTCTCATCATTCACGTATACCTACACCACAAGTAAACTATAAGTCTAAAAGACTTAGTAAGGAAAAGGGAAAAATACATATGCAATGTCTCTCCTTAGTTCACTTGGAATGGGTCCACCCCAAGTCAATCTTTCATTACGCTTCATTCATTCAAACATTCATAACTCGTACATCGAGCTGGAAGTTGAAGGAACACATATGGAATGGAATAATCTGATCGGCTTCTAACCCTATGTAGGCTAGATCCGGACTAGCCATCCGCCCTTGAATCCCCCTATTGCATCATTCATCATCATTCATTGCATTTGTTCATTCATTTCATTTTCCTCACTCATACATGTGAGTACCACACCGAGGGCACTCCCTACTTGTTTCTATTAACATGATGCATGACAGTACATTCTCAACCTAGCATGATACATGATACTTATAACGTACATTAAATTAAATTGCACATACAAGGAAAGTAAATGACAGAAATTAAATAATGGGAATTGAAAGCGTACAACAAATATAATTGAATGAGCATAACAGGGAATAACTACGATATCGAATTGAAAACAACGAATGAACAAGATAAGATGATAAAGTAACGTGCGACGAATTACAATCAGCTAAACATGCTTGTTAAACTAAGTTAAACTAAACATGAGAACGTGCTTTACACAACAAATGACGGAAACATACTTGTAAATTAGTAATTTTCATTCTAGTTGATTAACGAACTACAATTTGGTTTACACCTACTAATTAAACATGCTAGCTACCTAATTTAGACATGCTAATTAATTAAGGTGTCATGCATCTGTAACGACCCGGATTCTTAACTGTTTTTAAGAGTGCGTTAATATTCATAAAAATAAATTTCAAGTTTAAAGCCTTCCTTTTATGACGACTCGTTTTACAAAAAGGGTTATCAGAGTGCCAAAAATCCGATCATTACCAAAGCTCATTTTTACCATTCATTGAATAATGAAGAATTATTGTTTACAATTTGCGGAAATGATATTAAAATTAATCTATAAAACTTTGGGAATACAACCAAACAGGAAATTCCATTCATGAAAACAAGGGACTATGATTATCAGTTAGCAGAAAACGATATTGAAAACTTAACTTAAGAGCCAAGGTTTTGAGTTATCAAATAAGGCCTACATAATATTCTAAATAGTATTTAAGTAAGGGTAAGTGAAAATTAACATTCGTAAAAGAAAATACTTCGACGTTAGTCCTTACTACTTTCTCCTTCTTCATTTCTTGGTGTCGTACTACTACTCTGCTGGCGTCTCATCGGACCTACTGCAGATTCCACCGGAATGGCCTCTTCTACAGCTCCTGGCAAAACTACTTCATTACCTACACCACAAGTAAGGACGTGAGCTTATGCTCAGTAAGAAAATGGGAAATACAAATGTTTATGACTCTCTTTAGTTTGTCTTGGAATGGGGGCCACCCAGACCAATCTTTTCTTATGTATCTTTCGTTCGTTACTCGTGCATCGAGCTAGAGATTGGAAGAATCTATGGCGGGAGAGTAGAACTTTGTCGGCGTTAGTTACCTAGGGTAGACAATCTCGCAATCCCGACAAGAGAAAGGCAACATCATTTCTTAATCCCTGTCTACCTAACTAATCCGTACTTACCCCCCCCCCCCCCCCCCAAATCTCCCAACTACCTTTATTCCTCTTGGTCTTCTTTTACGTCTTTTTACTCGCTCAAGGCGTATGGGTACCATCCCAAGGTAATACCCTCTACTTGTTTCTATTATCGTGAATGTATGGAGACTCTCTTACTTTGCCTAGCACATACAACACATACAGGGCTATCATAGACAAACTAGAGGAGACTACAATGAGCACATATAACACATACATAGAGATATCATGAAACAATGATAAAGGAGACCACATTACAATAACGTAACGTAATGCACAACTTAAACAATTTTTAGAAACAATAGGGTATTGAAACATACTTCATTATCGATCAAGGTTAAGGACTAACGAGCTATCAATAAATCATGCTAATAACGAAGTCATGCTATTACACAAGATTGGGCAGCATACGAGCATTAAATTTTAGCAACGAAATAAAACAACGGAGATATACTTCTTAAAGGGGAGGTAAATAGCAATAACAATCTCGAGGATAAATGGCAAATAGTACTCCTAAATTCCAAATAAACAACAATATTCCTAATGGCGAGGTGGAGTAATGGGCATGCTCCTAGAGGACATTACAATGGGGAATATTATTGAGTGAAACAGCGTACATAACAAGGTAAGACATACTCTTTACAATTAAAATATAATAGCGCGAGAGAAAGTGACGAACACATGCTTCTTAACACTTAAACACAGCAACGTATAATAAACAGCGAGGTATTATCAATTTAAGCAGCGAAACATACTTTTGATAGTAATAATTACCATATCTCAAATCTATAGAAGAAAGATAATTGGCATGCTTTAATGAATGAATAGAAACAATGATAACGGAAACTAAGCATGCTTTTATTAGACAAACACTACACCCAATGATAAATCGAACGAACAGCAAGACATGTGTTTTTAACAAATAGATCTGCAGTAATATATATATTGAACTGGGCGGCAAAAAACATGCTTCTTAAATGATGACGATCACAATAGGAAGTAACGGAAACAAAACAGTGAGGACGTGCTTGTTGTATGACTATAGTAACAAAAATGATAATATTCGAACAAAACAAAGATAACATGCTTATTAACGACTAGACCAGCAGCGAAATGTTAACGACTAAACAGTAGGGCACGTATCTTAACTAGTTATCTGTAGCAGCGAAGGTATCGAAACAGAATAGTTGAAACATGCTTATCCAAAACTATAAATGGTAGCAAATAACCACGTGCAATACAGAAACGGATTTCTTAACGTACTTTTAAACGATAGCAGAATCCATCAATTCAACATGCTTTTGTGCAACAAGTATAACAACAGCTTAATACAACCAAAACATAATTACAATGTGTGCTACAAGCAGGAGTGTTTTGCATGGAAAATGAACTACAACTCATGTTTCATAGTATTAGGGTGCTTACATGAATATTAAATGATGCTTCCAAATTTAAATCACATGATTGGATACAGTTGCAGTAAAAACTATTGCAAGGTATTGCGATTTGCGATTTTAATAGTAACAACAAGGATATATATAAAGAATGACAAAAAGTAAACATATTCAGAATGTAATAGGAAGTATATCTAATTTCTCCTTGACAGCCCTTATTACTTTACGGACTCATTTTCCGTTTTACAATCTTGCCATCATTTAAACACAATATCTAGAGAATGTAAATCGGTGACCAAACATGGCATCAAAACAAGTAAGAATATCACAACAAACGGAGCAGAAATGTATCAACCAAAGAGAGAGCAAAAGGGACTATAGGGTTAAGACATACAAGAAATTTACAGAGTTTAAATCATGAACAACAATCCCTACGTTCATACACACATGCTATTACTTGGGTGTATAGCCTCCAAATGGCCAAGACAATCCATATCCTTACCTTCTTGTTGATAACCTCACTTCCAGCAGCAGCCGTCCATAGCTCCCGTGCAAAACTCAACTCTAGCTCACCAAGAAGAACCCAAACCCAGCCAAGAAAGATGGAGGGAAAGACGATGGAGTTGGAGCTAAATGGACTCACCTGGGAGACCAACCGTGCAAGTGATAGGAGGGGTGCAGGGGACAATTCGCCAATGGGTCAGGAATGTGGGAGTGAGAGGCATTGGCTGATTTTTTATTGGTTTTCCCATCCATTTCGTTCTCATTAAATTTATCCTGTCGCGGATCTACTATGATTCGGATGGATGCGGATGAAATCTTCGCATCCACACTCATCTGCACGACCAAATTCTCCTGGGTAAAAGCCGAGTTCAGACTGAAACTGCCATCCTTTTCCATTATCCATACCGTCTGCAGTCCAGTTGTGGATGCTGTTCCCCATCCGCGTCGTCCGCATGTAGCGTCCAAAAGTGTCCAAGAATTGGACAGATTCATTTTGGACGCCTCGCTTTCTCATTCGCAGGCGCCCGCACTCATTCTAAAGTCTCCAGACTTAACAGATTTGATGCGGACGCATCCTGTCTTGTTCGCATCATCCACGTCCCACGTCCGAAACTCCTCTGCACAGTGAGGTTAGGACGCCACAAAGCGTCCCGAGTCATCCCCAAACCTGGGCAACATTCCAGATGTGTTACGGATGACATATTGCCTCTGCAATATCGTCTGCAGGCGTCCCACTAGTCCACCAATCCATTTCTTTCACATTTTTCGTCTAAGTCTTTATCTGAATTAAATTTCTACGAAGTTATACGTCACACCTAATGCCCATAGAAACAATGTATTATATATATATCATGCCAATTTCACTTCCAAAGTTTGATTACATCATTTAACGAAAAGTTTTTTGGATCGGGTTGTTACATTTTGATTACATCGTTTAACGGAAAGTTTTTGGATCGGGTTGTTACAGCATCAGTCAATTAACATGACTAATTAATTAAACTAGTTAACTGTACATGTTCATGTCTAATCTTATTAAGTTAATTTCGTTAGTTAATTAGCATGCACAAGTCAAATTTCCAGTTAATTGTCTTATCTAATTAACATGTTGCTAATTGGTTTACACATGTTAATTAAACAAGTTAGTTAGCTAATTAAACATACTAGTAAACTAATTAATAATTAAACATATTAATTAATTATCCTAATGAAGTTAATTAGTTAACAACAATTAGTTAGGTTAAACATGTTCGGGTTCGTTATTTAACAATAGTTAATCTAGTTAATTAAAACACTCGAACCATAAATAAAAAGTAAGGAAATGAGCAGTAAAAATAAAGTTATCATCATTAAGGGAAGTCATAGTTCATTCAAGCTTATCTCATTCTCACGCTTTTCGCTTCAGTTCATCAACCATTCTATATTTCACAGCAATTTATCAATCAAGGGATGTCTACTACGTAATCAATCACAAAGCTAACAATAAATTTAACAATAAACAGATTCTATAGTACTCTACAAAGGGCTATCAAAGGAAAATCACAGGATATCATTCAAGGAAATAACAGCAAATTCATCTAGGAATTATCAACTAATAACAGTAGGGGAATTCACAGGAACTAAACAGAACAAAGACTAAGCCCAAACTCACACACACATACTTGTGGTGTAGAGCCTCCAAATGGCCAAGACACACCCAATTTCTTACCTCAAAACTTTATCGCGGTTGGCACTTAATAGTTATCCATCTTCTCTTCTGATACTTCATAAATGCATAACATCATATCATTAACAATCCCTCCAATAACTACTTATAGAATTCCACTCTCACAACAATATTTTCTAACACAATTATGTGTAGCCCTAGCTAATAGAATAACCAAACTTGAGTCAACAGCTAACTATCCTTAACTGCAAACCTTCCATGAGAATATCTTTCCATTCATAGTATTTCTCAGTTCAAATCTTTCAATACTCAATATATTAAATGGTAGGACAATAGCACATAACCCCAAAACGTTATCTAAAGAGAGAAAAATTTGGGTATTATCAACTATTCTAACCAGTAACCTATTCAGAAGTACATAATAGCACAACAGGTTAACTACTCCTTTCTAGTAACCAAAAACCAATCCCAGCATGTCAATACTTGGACAATTACTAACAGAAGACTAACGTAGAGTTCATAAGCAGCATAGAAGAAAGTCCTTACCCTGAAGAATTCACTATTAACAATTCGGCCATCACCAACAGCACCAAACCAATCTTGCACTGCCGGCACTCCTGAGGATAGTAGCCAACCCGAGCCTTGCATCCCTTCCAATCCATCATCGCCAGCATCACCATTCATCATCGTTGTCAACTGAAATCGATAGAGCGTCGATGGTTGACGCCGAATCTGGCGACCCGTGCTCTGTGCCGAACTGAATCTACGAAGCCCGACGTTTCCCTCGATGACCCGAGCCCTAGCCGCGATGCCACCAACATCCTGTAACTCGCCATACACTGGATAACGCACCCGAGAACCCAAGCTCGTCATCACCCAAATGCTCGCGCATTCCCCCTTCCTCTTCGATCACCATTTCTCTCCCTCGGCTCTCTCTCTCTCTCTTTTTCCCATTCTTCAGCATAAAACATAACATAATTTTTCTTTTCCCCCTCCTTTAATTATCTCAAAACTGAACCAGCTTTACTGCATGAACTGGTTCTTCAATTGAGCCGGTTCACTTCTCCAATCTCCACTTAAAATTAATTAATCCCCCCCTAATTTAATCTCTCACTTAAATCCTCCTATTTCTTAATTTCTCCTTTTAATTATCCTCTTTTTAATTCTAATTAATTAATATTAAAAATATATTTGTGTTAAATATTCATATCGAATATTAGCTTACCCAAATTTCTAACTCTCGACTTATTCCAAATATTGTTTAAAAATTATTAGAGGTCTAATTTAAATTTCTTAATTTTATTTCCTAAATTGATTTCTATCAATTAAACTTTTAATGAATTCTCTTAAATTATAACCTAACGGTTGTGTCCTTGGTAATACCCCGATAATTATCCAATTTAAAAAGTCGGGGTGTTACAACATGGACTTAGTTAAACAAGTTAGTAAAAATTAATACTCGTATTAAAGGTATTTCCAATTAAGATCAATATAATTATGAAGATAAAAACATTAAGCATAATCAAATAATAGACAACTTATAATTTCAATTAAACCATTGATCATCAAAATAAATAATCCTAATTAGACTTAGGCTAACAATCTTACCACTTACCTGTTGTTTCTTGTTCAACTTTCCTTTGTACTCACCAAATTGTTCAACTAAATCAGCTTCAACTTGCTGCGTAGCAACTACCACATCTGAAATAGAACTGAACTCCATAACTAACAACTGATGTCAGATCTTAAGCCTTAGATGTTTCTTGAACTTTACCATCTTATTAATTGGATCCATCTATCTAATATACTGTGACAGCTCCATAAACTTGACATGATAGTCCAACAAAGTAAGACTCTCCTACTTTAAGTCATGATAATCACTTATCATATTTTGATGGTGAATAGTATTGCAATAGTTTTCTCTAAAGATTGTTTCAAACTAGGTTCATGTCATCATTTCTAACGGGTAGTCCAATTTTAGAGACTTCTACCAGACTTCGACTATTTTCTTAAAATAGAAAGTAACAAACTCAACCTAATATTTTACCAGGACTCCAATAGTAGTCAAATTCTTCTGAATCACCCTCAACCAATTTTCAGCATTCTAAGGGTCGGGTCTACCTGCAATGCCAGCGGGTTGACATGTCCTAACTTCATAAAGAAGTTCATGCAGCACGTATTAGGGTTTTGGTTACTGCTATCTTGGGACAAATTTTGTAGCAGATCTGTCAAGGCTACGAGATGATCAGTAGGTTGCAACTCAATTGTTTGCATAGTAAGCGATGTAAGAGTATGATTTCTGTGAGCTCTTCTGAAAGGAATTTTTTAAAATATGAAAAATTTATGGGATAGGTTAGAATATGTCCTTAGGCACAATATTTGTAAATTCTTATATATTACTGCACTATCTATCTTATTGATATCACTTTTGAAGATGGTAACCTTGCTTTGATTCTCAAAATTTTGCCATGACCCACAAGGGACAAGAGACAAAACGGGGAATGATTCGGCCTGAAAGAACCGAATCGTCCAACCCTTTTATTTAATTGTCTTCATTAGTAGCGGAAGTCTTAATAAATAATATAAAAGCTAGATCCCAAAAAAATACGGGCTAAACAGGTCCAATAAATGAATCAAATATTTAGCAATATAGTTCAAAAGTAACTGTGTAGAATAAAAAATAAATAAAATTAAGAATTACAGTCATCCATAACAAGTCCACCTCATAAAATATCTCTTAAGGAAATTTATTAAAAATGCTAGAATTAAAAATATTTACAAGAATTCACTCCTGGGACAACAACTTAATATCCTACTAATAAAGTCCTGAAAGGGGATGTCACTATGGTGAGTTGACTAAACTCAATAGCGATCAAATTTTATATTTTGCATTTTAATTAAAACAATGATTAAGCTTGGTCTTAAAAATGGTGTTTTATAAATTTATTTTAGAAAATTGTACAAAATGACATACATTTAAAACAACACACTATAATGTGATACGTAATTAAAATAGATCATTGTTGTACTAAAATAAAATCTTAGTGAAAATAAAATCACTCACAGACTTCTGGCACACCATGTCATAGGCATATCACATAACAACAACGATGTTTGGTGATCACGAAAGCCAAATAAGTAACTTGATCAAGTTTAGGGTTTTGCGCCCAAGGACAGACACATGTAGTTGTCTCATTACTCTAATTAACCACAATAAAACACATCCACTCATGGTAGAATGTGCGTAAAGTAAAATAAGACTCCAAATCGAGTCGATCGAATTCAATAGACATGACCAAGTTGATCTAGTAATTTTTATGTGCATGCTTTAATGAAAATGTACAGTGAAAAACTATATATAATATGAAAATCCGACAAGCCACAAAATGGACACGTCATTTTATATGAAACACGTCTCAAAATATTATTTTTAGAAAAATTTATGCAATGTTGTGCATAAAAATAAATCTCTACCTTGAAGAGAGTTTAGCCCAAACCTAATTATCCAAAAGCCAAATTTGTAGAGTCCACTATTTTTAATCTTTTAATTTTTGGTACCTATATAAAATTAATTTGGTAGAAAATATCCAAAGTTTTTCCCAAAACAGAACCAAAATAGTGCCAAAATTGGCATTGAACTGCGATCCAAAAGGTTGGACTAAAGCCCAATTATAGGCCTTGTTCAGATCGATGCTTGCAAAGTGGCAATACTCAGTCTGTCGCACAATGGTCTAAACTAGAAGGTTCACCCCTTCCACTACCTAGCATTTATAGAGTAGCGACTTTCTCAATGGTGTTCACTAAAATGTTGGATTTGCCAACATTTTGACGAAATCATCGATTTATCCGTACAAAGGAACCCGATAAATTCAACAATGTCCATCAATTCAACATTTAGACCAAACACTAGTAAACAGGGCAAAATTCGAAGAGAAAAGACTAAACTTTATATCTTGGTTTATCGATTTTTCCAACCACAGGAGCCTCCATTGCGATAACGGGAATCCAATGCTCTTTCCACCCTCAAATCCAAACAATTCCCTTCTAAATTTTGAACCAAAACTTTCGAAGTTTTAGCCAACAAGTAGAGATTACAGAGTCGAAGAAATTTAACTCACTACGGCCAATTCCTTTTGTAACGACCCAATTTTTCATAATCCTTTAAAACGCGAGAAATTTGAAACTTTTAAAAGACTCCTTTTTAAAACGATCTCAGAGTGCAAAACCGGACCATTACCGACCCTTTTTTGTGAAAATAATGTGGAAGCATTATGAAATTATTTATTTAAAATATAGCGGAAGCGTAAATAAATTGTTTAAAGAAGAAATACTGACAATTAAGTACTGCGATAAATGAAAACTGAATGGTTAAATACAAATGAATTACAACCATTTTCTCTTTTCTCCCTTTAACCTAGTCAGCCCCAAGTCGCACACGTGCAAATCCTTCATCCCTACCTTATTATGAGTTGTTCATTATCTGTTCATAGTTTTCGCATACATACAAGTACCTACACCACAAGTAAACTGTAAGTCCAAAGGCTTAGTAAGGAAAAGGGTTTAATGCAATATGATATGCCTCTCTTGAGTCCTTTTGGAATGGGGACCACCTAAACCAATCCTTTCATTCAGTCATTCGTTCTTTCATTACTTTATATGAGTTCATTCGTTTATTACTCGTACATCAAGTGGAAGATTGGAGGGTTCATAGGGGATAGAATAGTTGACCAGACCTCACCTTTTTCTCGCAACTAGGTCCTCGTTCCCGTCGTGGTAGGGAGCTTCGCCCAGATGCAGACTAGGTCAGGTACCCATCTGCCCCCCAACTCCCCATTTCATTCATTTTCTTAACATTTTACCTCACTTATGCATGTTTGAGCACCACCCCAAGATGGCACTCCTTATTGATTTCTATTAACATAATGCATGACCATTCATTCTCAACCTAGCATGATGCATGATGCATATAACTAACCTTAACAATAATTGAAGTGTGTTTATAAAAGCAAGTAATTGATAATAATTGAATAATAGAATTGAAAAAGCATATTGGAGGACAATTAAATTACTAATTAGAAGCAACGAATCACATGAGGAAATCAACAACGAACATTAAGGGAAAACAGGAATTACACACACATTTATCAGGACACAAACATTGCTTTAAAATAATGAATGGCATGCTTGAACGGAACATGTTATCGATTTACATGCTATTTATCCTAGTTAATTCCCTAGTCAATTCACATGTTCCCTACATTTATTATTCTAGATGATTATTCTAATTAGTCATCCTAATTAATTAACATGCTCAAGTTTGGACTATTGAGTTAGTTAACCTAGTCAACCTACATGTTTAAGAAAGATTCCTAAACTAGTTACACCTGTTCAAGTCTCATTAGTTAAGTAAATTAGTTAACATGCTTGAGTCTAGTTAATTGTTAGTTAATTGTTTTAATTAATTGACATACATCATGACAAAATCTTATAATTTAAACATACTCAACTAGTGAGTTAACATGCTCAAGTAAAGACTTCAATTATAATTCTAATTAGTTATTTTAATGGATTATCATGCTCAATAAGTGATATGCTCCAAGGATCACCAAGAGCATAAAATAGAAGTCTGTCGTAAAATCTGTACCAATCCGAACTAGCAACGCTAAAATAGAAATATCTCCCAATTCCCATGTGAACTTGAGCTAAAAATTAGAAGGCACAAACTTAACACATTCAAATAAATCGTGTCAAAAATTCATTACAAAATCCACTCTAGATCTCCACTTATGGTCGAAACAACAGAACCCAAAAACTAGGGTTTCACCTGAGCAGAATTAACATACAGGATTTAAACAGGATTATCTCTAATTGCATACGATCAATGAACTCCAAATTTGGATGGCAGCAGCTCAACTTATTATAGATCAAATCTCCAGAAGAAACAAACTTAAAAGGATTAACGCACGGGCCTCAAAACAGAACCCCAACAGAGTACTTCCAGTAATTCAACAAAAATACAGATTCAGCGGTGAGAAATAAAACCAATAAGAATTCAACTACAACTTGGTTATCTCGAACAAACTCTTCAATAGATCATAGACAATCAACTAAAAGAACAATTAGGACACCAAGAGAACCAGAACCAACATGAAAACCATCAATGAACCAGGTAAAATCCGAGGAGTCCGTGGACCTCCTAGTGAGAGGCACTACTTGCGGTTTGCCGAGAAACAAACACTCTCCAAGGGGTGGAAACCTACTTCTATCTCCACTCCACAAACCACACCTTGAAAATGAGGTATTTGAAGCGATAGTATCCCAATATGCTAGGTCAAGAGGCTTCAAGAACGCCTAGCTTGGGTGATGGAGGAATCGGCGTGAGGAGGGAGGTAGCCGCGGCTTCTTCTTCAAAGAGAGAACCAAGTTTTTCTATTTTATCAAAAAGTGATCCTTCATTCTCCAAGAGGGGTTATAAAACCCTAAGTGTTTACAAAATATGCCAAAAGACCAAAATACCCTTAACGTAGAAATTTCAGTATGAGGACGTGGTTTGCATGCAAATCACGCACCTCTCTAACACTTAATGCAAACCACGCACCTCTCTAACACTTAATCAAAGACCAAACCACAAAATAGAAAAACCAAATAAAAGTTTCCAGAAAAAGTCTACTTCTAATTCATCAACAAGAAATCAAATGATACTACTAATCTTGGAATCCTCACCCCTTCATAGACTCTTTGGAAGTGGAATTGACATGCTATTTGTTTGGTTGTGCATGCACCCATGTAATCATGTGGAATGGAACTCCTTTATCCTCATGAGATATTTCTTTCAATGAATCCCAAACTTTGACATTTTCTGCAAAATAAAAACGAGTTTTGAAAGCTATGAGTTTCTTGGCTTGACTCCTAGTGATAGGACCCTGGGGCACATCAATAAGTAACCACATTTAGTAGCTAATTAACTAACCTAGTTAATTAACATACTCACTAGATGATTAAATATGTTTTTACTCTAGTTAGTTAAACATGCTTTGGTATTCTAATTAATTAAAACATACTCAAGGAGGTTAAACATATTTAGTTAACCATGCTTAGTTATTTAAACATGCGTAGAATTCTAATTGATTAAACATCTAATTAAACATGGCATAATTTATGGTCAGATTCATTAATTACATACTCAAAGCTAGCTAATTATTCTAGTTAAGTTAATTAACATACTTAGGTAATTACTTTAATTAATTAACATGCTTAAAAACAAGGATTCAAAGTAGTTATCCTAATTAAGAAGTACTTACAATTCCGAGTTTAATTTACTAAACATGCTCAAGATTTAGTTTATTAAACATACAAGGATTCTAGTTGGTTAACTATTAATCATGCTCTAGGCCCAGTACGTTAACATGCTAGTTAATTTAACATGCTAGTTTAGTTGCTTAACATAGAATTTTGTTAACATATAGATATCAACTGATGGTGGTGGCAGAACAATATATAAAATGGCAGAGCAATATATATTCTGAGTGCAGGAAATGATAGTTTATACTTATCACAAAGGGATTTAAACTAAACATAGCAAAACAATGTTAACTAAATGTAAAACTACAGCGAGTAAAGCAACGAATAAAATCATCGTCAAGAAATTCTTAGCTCATTCATCATTCTCGCAGCATCCATCACATTCAAAGCATTTATCACAATGTTTATCTCTATCAAGTAACATATTCATAGTAAGGGAAACAAACTAACAATCAAGGAAAGCTATACTATCATCAAAGGAAATCCACGCCAGTTAAAGAAAACAACTAACAATAAAGGAATCCACACTATCAACAACAAGGAAATGTAACTCACGCACCCCTACTTGTGGTGTAAGGCCTCCACAGGCTAAGACACCCCTATTTCCTTACCTAAGTTGATGAAAACTAACAGGGACAACACTCCTCAGCTCACCACTCAGCTCATGGGCGGTAAAGAGCAGCACACAGCAGCTTTAGGCTTCCTTCACTCACGGACCACACTTAACTCTCAATAGTTAAACTACACTTCACTTAATCACACACTCACATGGATTTCCCACTCTCTGGCTGGACCCTTTCTCTCGCGGAAGGGAGAAGCTGAAGATTGATAAAGAATGGCAGAGAAGGATGGATTTACCTGAATGGAGGTGACAACCCGAAGGCACCTAGGGAGATAAAGAGATCGGCTGGGCAGGGGGAGGTCAGTGCCTACACTGGAGGGTGGGGGAGAGTCATTCCTTGTCTCCAATTAATGACTAAACGACAAGTTTTCATCATTTTAACCCCTAATTTTTCGTAGGTCTAGGCTATTTTAGACGAGTGCATATGCACTGGTCTCGCCCACAAGAGTAAAATCTCTAAGGCTAAATCGCGTTCTCGGACAAGAACTGGTGTCCTCGTCCAGTCCATACCATCTGCAGATGACATTTGGGTTTTGGCTTCCGCACGAGTCCAAAAGTGTCCAAAAATTGGACAGATTCAAATTGGACGCGGCAAATCGACGTCCGCACTCATCCGGACTAATCTAAAAGTCTGCAACACAGTGAAGTCAGGACGTGAAATTGTGTCCTAAGTCATCCCAAGGTTCAGGGGCGACGTGCAATGCACTTGCGGATGACACATCTCATCCGCAAGTCATCCACATGCATCTGAAAATGCCTAGAATAGCATTTCTTCACTTTTTTCTACTTAACTTCTATCCCCTAACACTTTCTCGATAATTATGAGTCATAAAATAACACGTATAAATACGCAATGTAATGTCTTACTTACCCCATCACTTGATAACATCACGTATAGGGGGAAAATGTTAGTGAAAATACTTCCATGACTTAACGCTCCGACTACGTCCTTGGTAATACTTCGATATAAAAAGTCTGGGTGTTACACCTTTGTCACAGGGGAGAAATCGCCTCTCCAATTTCTATTGCAATTCTACCTATGGAACCCGAGAATTTTCAAGAGAATAAATTCCACGTGAAAATTTTTTTGCATTTAAATTATTGGTCAAATTGGTGGAATTAGGAATCTCCGAACGAAAAGTTACTTTAAGAAACGAAATTTAAGAGCTAAATTGGACTTATAACGTTGTCAAACGAAGTTTGGAATAAGTTGGAACTAAGATCTAATATTTCAATGCTTGGTACGTACGTTTTTACGTGGGGCATTTATGTAGTTAAATGAGGACTTCAAATATACAAGAGAAAAATGATGTGTAAATTTGGCAAGAAAGAATGGGGACAAAATTGTAAATGAAATTTTAAAAAAAAATCGAGGGAAGGAATTGCTGTGAAATTTCGAAGGGGGGAGGTTAAATTAGGGTTACTGTCACACCCCTAATTTTTCGCCGTGCGGAATTTCGACGAATTCGTGTGATCGACGTCGAAGTCCCACCTTGACCAGCCTTCCTCGCCCTTGCTCTTTGCGAAGACAAGAACTACCAATAACCCACAATTTAAAATTCACTCGACACAACAATTTACGGGAGCCCCGCCCCCAACCTGTTCTTTCCATTCCGAATAAAAGAACCTAGGATAAAAATTCCACTCGGATCACCACAATTGCTTGAGAGTCTCATGATGGATTAACTCTCTTAGCTCGGTGCCTCAAGGGTCCTATATATACAAATATATCTTATCTACATTTGAATTTCAAAAACCCTAAATTAGTTGTAACAATTAAAATCCAATCTGCCACGTGTCCACTTCCCATTCGCTATGCAGCACACCAATCTTATCCAGTTGCCGCGAGAATCCCGCAAATCTGGGATCTTCCTCGATCTCCGCTGCTGCGCATGCGCCTTCCTATTCAGTCGACGAGCAGAATCCCTATGAATCTGGGATTCTGCAAGATCTTCTCCCAGCGCTCCTACGGCCCACTGAATGGCACTGCGGCCCAACCTCCTACTGGTCCACCTACGATGCTGTGAACTTGATGGTGATGGCCCTGCCATCTTACTTGGCCCAATTGTTCAACTAATGAGTGTCTTTGGGCCAACCCCCGGTTGGCCTGATTGCAGCGCAGCTCACATAACCGAGGCTTCCTGACCCGTTCCAAATATCCTGGAATGCTGTCTGAACTTTCGCTTGTTCTGTCCGACCCTCTGCGCCTGTTGCACTTGCTACGCGTGTTTGTGAGGCTTCTCGGAAGCCTCCTTCCTGGGCTACACCCGTTAAGCCTGTTTTAGAGAAAAAGAGCGTGACAATCCTCCCCCACTAAATGAAGTCGAAGTCCTCGTCGACTTACAACTCAAGTAGGCTGTCACCCCGACTCTTATTTGGCTTAAATTTTTCTTCCAAATAGCTTTACCTTCATTCTCCCACGATGTATAAATTGTGAGAAATAAAACTAGCTGCTTGGAAAAGTGAAATCTACCTCTCGTTGATTCCACCCAAACGATCAATAGTCCATCCTTTTGAAGAAGTCCCCTGTGAAGTCTCCTAGAAATCACCTCCTCCTCGGACTCTACTGATCTGCATCGCTGCGCTACGCTAGCAGTTTCTGCATGTTGCGCATTGTCCCCCTGACTAGCGCTCTCGGGAAAGCTCCTCGTCTCCCTGAATTGGCTCATCTGATCCCCCCTATCGGCTCGTGCGCCCACTGCGTCCCTCTGACCCATCGATGTCGCGCCTGCTCGATGAGTTCCAACTCCCCTCTGATATAGTCTAATGGCCTCTTTTCATTCATCATAGTTACATTGGTGATGAAACTCCTAGAGATTAGCTCCCACAGCTTGCTTGGAATAAGGAGGGATTGAAGTATTCTAAATTCCTTCTTCCGCTCCGACTTGTCCCCTTGACAATTTTCTTCCATTCTTGCCCAAGTCTTCTCTGTAGATGATGAATTGAGCATCCCCCTAATGCTCGGATGTCCCGCATTGCGGGTTTCTAGTGTCTCTACCCCGAGAAATTGGCGACCTCTGCCCCAACTAGGAACTCAAAATCTGTCACCGCGTGCGTTATCTAGCCCGCCTCCGAAACAATTTCTCCTCACTTACCCATCATACGCTTGCTTTATGACTAGCAAATGTCTGGCATTCCCTCTAGTTGCCTCCTTGATCCCATCAAGTGTCTTTGAGTAATCTTTAGTGGTGGCACCTTCTACCATTGCCGCTTCCCCCAAACGACTAAGTGCCTCCATTACTAGTATCTCGGCTTCAAGTTTACCCTTTCTACTGAAGTCCACCTTCATGATAAACCGCCGATGGTGATGAGCTAGGCCTAGAATTGGCCCAATTGGAAGATTGCCTCGGCGCAATCCCTGGTCATTACCCCTTTCAAGGCCACCTGGCCTCTGTGGTTTGCCGCTCGACACGTCCCATGGCACTGTACCCTTGCGCAGTCTTCCTCGTACGCCCAGATGCTGCCTCAGACCCATCTGACTCCTAAGCTCGGGAAAATGTATTTTGTTTCCCAAATTAACATAGGGGTTTTGTTGCTTAGCCTCACCGCCTTGCAACTTCGGAAAGGCCCCACCCTCCTTTGTTCTGGCCTCCACGACCTGATTGCTATAGGCGCACCAATATGGTGTCGCCTTTGACAACCCCTCAAGTGTCCTACCCATAACTCGATATAGACCTCCGCCGAGAGTAGTTGTTGAACCCCGTCCATCAACTAAGGACAATTGTCACGGCTCCCTTTGAACCATGCCCCTCTTACCTTCGGATCTAACCTATTGCCACGACCCAATAACAGATTTTCACCCTATGTGTTGTTGCTCCCTTGATTTTTATCAACAATTTTGACCAAGCGGCGGTACCAACCCTTGCTCCAAATAGAGTACTCACCCGTGTGCACTCGGATGATACTTTGAAAGCCGATAACCTTAGGTCCATCCCACTGTCATCATGCTTTTCAACTAAATAAAAACCTTCACAACACAATCTCCTTCCTCAGATTTGAATATTCCAAATATTCCATGATGAATACCTTCGGTAAGCATTGCAATACCGTTTACTGATATTGACTTCACTGCATAAGTGTGCTCGCTCCACATATGGTCGTCACCCTTAGCATATAGATCCTTGATCTATTAGGTCTCTGCCCCAACAGGTTAGGCTTATCCGGATAGCCTTTGATGATCCTCTGATTTGCAAGACCCAAATCTGATCTTGACTTGACTGCATAGTGCGTTCGCCCCACCACCATGGTCTCCACCCCTTTTGCAAAAGATCTAACCGATCTTTGAATCCGCCATCTTCTAGTGCCGTGAGACATCCACCTTCGCTTAATCATAGCGTGGCCATAAGGTAGACTTTCCCGTTTCTCACTGTGAGTCTAACTCCTCGTAACACTTGGCAAGAATTCTCCTTTTTGGATCCACCCGATCCAAGGTTTTGGCAAAGCTCCTTTGTTGTTTTGCCGGTCTTCAACCCAAAACGAGATTGAAGAGTTCGCATGGATTGATTTTCCGTGCTGTTGAGCTCCCCCAGCCCATGTGGCCTGCTGACTATTGCGAACCACATTTGTGTCCCTACTCGGACTTCTGCATATGCCCAGATGCTGCCTCGCGCCCATCTGGCTCATACGCTAGGAAGGCCCAATCTCCTTCCCGGATTGGCCCATTGGCCTGTTCGTTGGCCTGTGCGCCTGATGTAGCTCACTGAGCTCATCACGAACCTTGGGCTATGTAAAGCCCACTGCCCTTGTCGCGCGCACCTGCACGAGCTCTTCGTCGATATGCTCCAATCCGTGGCACGCGTATCGCCTCGTCCCCGCCATATCTTCGCTCACCGAAGTCTTGAAGGCTTCGAGCTCCTCCTTGAGGGAGATCAATTGGAGTAATAATGACCCATCGTTGCCGGCATAGTGAATTCCCGTGAATTCCTCCAAAAGTTGAAGTCTGGCCGCAACTTCGTCGTCCATCTCGCTTTACCTTCCTGTGAATCGAAAAAGAAACTCTCAAGTGGTGATTTTGAAAATACCTCGAATTTTTGAACTCCAAGTTCAAATCTTTTTGGTCACAACTTCAAATCTCGTTAGAAAGTTGTTACCTTTTCGTATCGAATCTTCAAATATCCTTCCTTTTTGGAATTTCGTGTGTCGACCATTGTGGAGAAGAAAATGGATCTAATACCAAGTCTTCAAAACTCCTTTTTGAAACTTGCGTATTAGGGGAAAATTGAGCAAACCTTTGCTCTGATACCAATCTGTCATACCCCTAATTTTTTGCCGTGCGGAATTTCGACGAATTCGTGTGATCGGCGTCGAAGTCCCACCTCGACCAGCCTTCCTCGCCCTTGCTCTTTGCAAAAACAAGAACTACCAATAACCCACAATTTAAAATTCACTCGACACAACAATTTACGGGAGCCCCGCCCCCAACCTGTTCTTTCCATTCCGAATAAAAGAACCTAGGATAAAAATTCCACTCGGATCACCACAATTGCTTGAGAGTCTCATGATGGATTAACTCTCTTAGCTCAAGGCCTCAAGGGTCCTATATATACAAATATATCTTATCTATATTTGAATTTCAAAAACCCTAAATTAGTTGTAACAATTAAAATCCGATCTACCACGTGTCCGCTTTCCATTCGTTGTGCAGCGCGCCAATCTTATCCAGTTGCCGCGAGAATCCCACAAATCTGGGATCTTCCTCGATCTCCGCTGCTGTGCACGCACCTTCCTATTCAGTCGACGCGCAGAATCCCTAAGAATCCAAGATTCTGTGAGATCTTCTCCCAGCGCTCTTACGACCCACTGAATGGCACTGCGGCCCAACCTCCTGCTGGTCCACCTGCGATGTTGTGAACTTGATGGTGATGGCCCCGCCATTTTACTCGGCCCAATTGTTCAACTAATGAGTGTCTTCGGCCCAACTCCCAGTTGGCCTGATTGCGGCACGGCCACATAACCGAGGCTTTCTGACCTGTTCCAAATATCCTGAAATGCTGTCTGAACTTTCACCTATTCTGTCTGACCCTCTGTGCCTGTTGCACGCGCTACGCGTGTATGTGAGGCTTCCTGGAAGCCTCCTTCCCTTGCTACGCGAGTTAAGCCCGTTTTAGATAAAAAGGGCGTGACAGTTACCACTGCACTTTCCCCATCTGCATCCAGCCGACAGAGAAGAGAGAAGCTGCGCGAGAGGGAGAGAAATCGCAAGAGAGCTTTCGGCCGAGAGACCAATCGCGAGTCGACGCGACGACAGAGAACTCGACATTTCGAGCTGCAATCTCCGATTCCGGCCGAAGACAGGCGCGGGTGAGTACCGGCCGAGAGCAGGGACTCGGCATTCGGTTTCTTCAGGCAAGCCTCAGATCGGCGACGCTTCTGGACGGCGAGGACAGAGCCGAGGAGCTCCATTTCGCCGATTCTCAGACTCCGGTAGTTTTGGACGAGAGAGGGAGGCTAAGCAGTGGAGGAAAATCAGCTTCCTCCATTTTCCGGTGAGGTTGAGCTGTCTGGACAGCGAGGACAGAGCCGAGGAGCTCCATTTCGTCCGATTTTGAGACTCCGGTTGAGGTAAGGACATGCTGTGTGATTTTGGCCTCTCGGTTGGACTGTTTTGATTGATGCAATCTTGGTGAAATTGGTTTTCGGTTCTGTTGGAATGTCTTGTTGAATATTTTTATGCTATTCATATTTTGGCTATCACCGAGGGTTGAGATTTCAGTTGCAATGTTGATGGGTTCCTTACGGATTGCCCTGTAATTTTCTGCCATTTTGCTTGGATGTCAGTTCTGTTCCATTTTGGTTCACGGGTTAATGTAATGTGATGGTTCTGCCCTGTTTGTTTTGTTACGGTTCCTTGTTTCTTGTCGTGCCTTTAAGTAATTAGTTGGTTCCCTTTTGGACTCTATCTTGAGTGATAAATTTCTGAATGTTACTGTGGTTTAAAATAGTCTGGATGGACAGTAAGGAAACTGTTAACTTATTTGGATTAGTTCTGTTAAAATGGTGAACTTCTGCATAGTATGACATTGAAATAAGGGTATATTTGCTGTGTTAGTGTACTCTGTAGAGGGAGCATCTGCACTGTTAGTTGCTTCAATTGATGCCCACGGTTCAATGATTGAAATCCAATAATTCATTTCTATTTTGTTTGATAACTTCGGTTGACTTGAGGAATTTATTTGGTTTAGTTGTTGCATGTGTTGAGGCCTTGACGAATTGAGTTATGGATGGATGTTCAATCTTTGGAGGGTAGTTTAACCATATTAATGAAATTAATTGAGGCTATAGTTTTGTTGCGTAATCTGAAAAGTTTAGTCTCAATGCCTATTTAGATTCTGCTTTAGAAGTTGACATGACTATATTGGATAAGAAAATTGATTAGGCATTAGATGTTGATGCACTGTTAGTTCATCGAGTTTTAAAATTTGGGAATTTTGTTGAGGATATAGAAAGGTCACTCCTATTTTGGTTGGGCTCCTATCCCCAGTATAGGGCTCTTCCGTTCCTTTTCTTGATGTTGTTGATTCCAATTCTTATGTTTGACATATTTTTAGGCTTCGACGAGTTCGAGGACATTGAGCCGGTAATTGAGGTTACTGCTCCTTCGGTTAAAAGGAGAGATCGTCGTCGAGGTAAGGGTTTTATACTGAGTTGTTTTGCATTGCATTGCATCATTTTCAAAATCGTATTTTGTGGGATACCACATATGAAAAACTTGACAGGGACTGTTCGACAGCACGTCAGCTTTTTATATTATGTATGTATGAAGTTTTACACGTTTACTTTCGTGCATCTGATTTCATGGTGTGATATACTGGATACTGTTACGGGATTGATGGATCCTCTTGGCACTTTAGATAGTCTTGGCGTCAGAGTATCAGGAGGCTATCCCCGATACATCTCCTACTGCGTGGAGATGTTTTGTGTGCGCTCTATGTGAAATATGATATTAGGAAGGAGATGAGGCTTCCTTGGATTGTAAATCCCTAAACCTAATTAGGGTATTTATATATATTACAGGTGTGTCGTTGCGGACTTTGCACGACAATCTGGTTGACGAGCCTGGTCTACGGACCGTCGTCATTTAATTTCCTCCAAGCTCATGAGGTGCTGCTCGGAAACAGTTGTCGCCTTTCTGTTCGTTTGTTCAGGGGATTCCATGAGTGTTCCTCCTTTTTCACGGATTACAATTTCTGTGATAAACCAAGACGAGAGTATTTTAACGTATAGTTGTCTAGGTATATAGTCATGCTTCCTAAATATCTCATCAGGGGCCTTGGGCCCCATTTCTTAAAAGAGAATATTTTTCAAACGTTTTGAAAAATATGCATATTTCTTGAAACTCATGGTTTTTAAGAAAACAGTAAAATAAGTTTTACATGCGCATCACATTTAGTATAAGATCCATACTAAGATAGTCACTCACTCTAATTGATTTATTTTTCCCAGGTTAGAGTTTCGGTTGAAGGCTCTACTGTAATTTTATTTTATTTCATTTCTCTAGTTGAACTCTTATTTATTGGTAAGCGTAACGATGGATGACTATAGTTTTTAAATTTGGATGATTGTAAAAACACTTAACTTGGTTGTTGGATTTTTTGAATTATATGCACGGTATTTATTTTGGACTCTTAAGATTATTATTTCTGCATTATTAATTATTCTCGCAATCACTATATAGATCGTGGCCTATCACAAATGGGCTATGACTAGGTATTCTTTACAAGTCTTCTGCAGTAATATAACAAGCCTTGGGCTAGGCGATTAGGTCATCCACGAAAATTGGGTCATTTGGCCTGGCGTTTCTGTCCGGGCTGCCTTTGGGTTGTGACACTGCCTATAGAGAGAAAGAGTGTTAGGAAGTGGGAGAGAGAGAGAGTATTCCTTCCCCGATCCAAGTCGCTCTCGAGGAGGAAAATTCTTTCCTAAAAAAAAAACAAAAAAGTTCATTTTTTAAAAAATTGCCAATTAGTATAGCCTGAGATTGACTTTTTACCCTTAAAAAATTGCTAATAACTTTTCAAAAAAATAATGATTAAAGAAGAAGAAGTAGAGTTTATGACTTGATCACTTTCAATACTTTGCTTATAAAAGGAATAAATAACATTTAATGTACTATTAAAAGATATTAAATAATTATTTATCTCATATTTATTTTGGTCATAAATCAAATTTGATCAAAGTTTTAAAGCTTCTTCTTTATCTAAAGATCAATTATTCCTCTTAATAAAAATATGACATGCATGAGAAAAATTTGAATTTTTAAAGTTGAATTAAGTAAAATAGTCAATATTCACATGTTGAACGTTAAACATATTTCAATCTTATAATGTTAAAAAGAAAAAAACTTTGCTTTAATTTTTTGGTAATATATCTTTTCATAGCTGAAACTGAAAATTCTGAGTACTGGGCATTAATCCTTCTTTGAATTATGCAACTTAAATCATGTTTCTTTTATAAAGGTAAATAGATCATATAATATAATAATCATTCATTTTTCTTTTCCAAGTTTGGATCTTATATTGGGTGTCATTTTCTTCGTTTATTTTTCTTCTGTGGGAATTGACGACATGGACGCCAGATCTCGAAAGTAATCTTTCAACTTTAAGACTCTTTCTCGATCTCTTCTCCAGGTAGAGTTTATTAGGCTAGCCTCACTTACTCTTGGGCCTACTACAAATTGTTTTTTAGCCTCATATCGACCCAAGGTCCTAGTAGGTCGGACTTAGACTGACTCCCCAACTTGGGACAGGTGGTAGAGCATAAGATTTTATACAACAAATTAGATAGTATAGTTTAAAATAGGGAAAATGACATGTAATATTTGGAAAATATTTTTCTCCATTTTGTAGATGTAGTAAATCATGATAAATAATATGTATGAATATTATATCATGTTACGTAACGATACGGGTCAAATTATGCTTGAGAAGTATAGAGTTAATTTGGAAAATAATCTAAGCGTGAAATTTTAAGGAAAAAGTGTGTACATGTGAGTTTCGGACGACATGCGGACGAGAAGTGGCGTCTGCAAACACGTAATGCTTCGTCCCTAGACTTTGGGACAACTCTGCGTCCCAAACTCACTTCAGACGACTTGCAAACGATCGCGGATGAGGATGGACAGCGTCCGAATTGAATCTGTCCAAATCCTGGACACATTCGGACAACTTGCAGACGATCGCGGACGAGGATGGACTGCGTCCGACTTGAAACTGTACAAACCTTGGAGACATTCGGACGCTTCATGCGGACGCCAAACCTCGTCCGAATGTTCAGGAAAATCCAAGAAACTCATTTAAATTTCCTTTCTCTTTCTTCCGATTTTGTGTCTTCCTCTACAAATTCTCTCTCCCTAGGCCCTGCTGCGATGTCTTGCCCTCTCCCTTGTAGGTGTGGAGACTTTCCACATGGCACCTCTTCAATGGACCTCCTCTCCTTGGTTTGGGCAATGGTTGTCTTCCATTGCAGAAGTTTATCCCCTGCAGCTGTCATCTTCTCTCTCTCTTCCATCTATAAGAGATGAATTTATGTATATTCTCTACTCTGGTAATTAGCATTTGTGAAGTGTATGGGAGTAACCGTTGCTAGGAAGTTATTGTTGAGTGTAAAGTAAATTGTGGTGAGTGAAGAGTGGTATGATTGTGTTGGATGAATTGTGTGCTACGGACTGTAAGGAATTTTCCACTTGTGAAGATTGGAAGGCGATACTTGATTTGGGAATTTATTGATTATTGATTTAATTGTGGACCTTCAACGGTTAGGATCAAGTTGATCATGAGTATGGAATTTAATCTCTAATGCCATAATTGCTTGGGGAAAGTTGGGAGTTTGGAAGGTTAGAGGATTGGCTGCTGTTTTGTTTGAATTTGGCTACTGTGTTTGCTCGTGTTTAGCTACGGGAAAGTTGTGGTAAGGATTGGAATTGTAGTTGGCCAAAGGAGACCCTACATTACGAGTTTGGATTGTTTTGAATTGCTAAGCTTAAGTTGATTTTGCTGGAAATTGTGAACTACTACTTAAACTGTCAACTACTTCGATTTTATTATCATGTGAAAAGCTTGAACCGTTGAACTGAATATTGGAGAAACATGAGAAACTAGACTTTTGAATGCTGTGAATATTATTGTTTTGTTACTATCAAGTATGGATGGTAGGAATTGATAAACTGAACGTGGTGAAGCATAAAAATATGGATTGCTGGATCTTGTTTATATTGTTATTAAGTGTAAATAGAAGAGCATGTGAATATTGTAATGCACGAAACGGAGTATGAAAGTCTAGAAATTTTAGTGATGCAAACTGTCCTTCTATTCGTGTTCGGTATAATTGAATTGTAAGCATGCTTAGCAATTTAATTGCTTGGATTGAATCTGGAAACCCGTATCGGATAGTTGAAATAGAGATGAAGTTGAACCCTATTCTTGATTGGATCTGAACATGTTTTTCCTTGCTCATAACAGTTAGAGAATGACTCAAAACTTATACTACCTTTTTTTAAGTTCTTACACTAAACCTAGTTATTATGATAAAATGACTATAATTGCAGTGTCTTTTACTTGAACTTCCATCTGTAAATTATATTGGAATGGTTATGCTTCTCTCGTGCGTTATTTCTGTGATTTATTTTGTGGCATTCATGCATCATCCTAGGATTTATGAAACTGTTTACATACTGTATGTCATTTTAATATATGTAAATAGACATGTGGGGGTTCGGGAGAAATGGGGACGACTCCACGTGATGACACCCCTATTGGAGTGCCTTATGACGCCTCGATAATTTAAAACTATTTTTCCTTTTTTTTTTTAAATTCATCATATAAAATTTTTCGTTTAATTTGTTCAACATTCGAAATTCATTTAGGAGAATATAGATCAGAGTAAGTGGCGGAATAGATAACATAAATTTCAAAATATAGTTTCAATGTTTTAGCAAAAGTCCCAAAGTCCCTGACTACGATTGTTCGTGACATTCAAAATACTACTAATATCAAATTACCAAAATATTATTTTATCAAAATAACAATATTCCCAAACTATTTGAGCCACATCCAATAGGTCAAATCGGCTGATAACACAAGGGATCATCCTGGAACGCCTCTTCCTCGACTGGTACGTTATCAACATCATAATAGTCACCTACATTACGGGGAAAACAATGAGCCTAATGCCTAGCAAGAATCAGAATTCAAAAGCAATACAAATGATATGCATGACCATGTAATGCATTACAGAGGAGATCCGTATCTCATTTGTGAACTGAGGTGATGGGTAAGTCAATTGATCACATAGCTTAACCGTATTACCGAAGGGGGAACACACCAATAGGGGTGTCACTACGTGCCATACCCATACACTTTTGTTGAAGGCATTGGGGATGTCAATACAAGAGAATTGAGAATCTTAAGGTCCATGTGACTTAACCGTACCTCACCGTCCCCTACATGGGAGTAGGCACTCCAATAGGGGTGTCATCACGAGAACCATCCCCAATTTTCCTGAACCCTCACATGACTATTTACATATATTAGGATAACATACAATATGTAAACAATTTCATAAACCTTAGGATGATGCATGAATGCCACATAATAAATAACAGAAATAACGATAGAAACACAACCAATTTAATTACATTTTCAAATGAAAGTTCAATTTAAAGGCACTGCATTAATTTATCATAATATACAGAGTTAGAGTGAGAATTTAAATAAGCAATACAAGTTTCGAGTTCTTCATTAATCGTTACGAGCAAGGAAGAACATATTCAGATCTAAATCAAGAATAGAATTTTGTTTCATCCTTATTCAACTATCCAATATGGTTTTCTCAGATTTAATTCAAGCAATTAGGTCACTAAACATACGCAAGTCTAATGACACCAACAGTGAGTACAAGATCCGCTTATGATGCTTGCATCTACAACGTATAGTTTATGAGTCATCTATGACAATCATTCAAAGTTCCAAAGTTAAATCTAAGCATAAAACCCCTAAGTATGACTCAACCATGCCAATCCACAATTTCATGAAAAACCAATGTTAATACATACGGCTACTCATCCCTGAAAGCAGCTAAGAGATATACTAAATTCATCCTCAAGCAGTTCATAATCCCTATCTAGTTAACAAATCACATTAGCAGTATATTCAAGAAATTGACAATCCGAGCTCTCAACAATTCATCAAATTTCAGATTGACATAATTCACAAATAACTATCCATGTTTTTCACCCATTTAACAATTGAACACACAATACCCGTATCGTAGGGCCTCCTTTGGCCAACAATAATTCTAATCCTTACCTCAATATTGAGCTTAATATCAACCAACAACCAAGACGTGTCCTTACTCCTTCAATCTTCCAACAGTTCCTAAACAAAACAACATCAACATTCCAACCAACCCAAATCGGAAGTCCATAATCAATGCAATATTTCTCAAGAACAAATCCTTACCTTTACTTAAATCCACAGATGATCAGCAAGGTTTTTCCAACAGAGTAACACCTCACTACATACCACACTTCCCTTAGCTCTTCACTCTATTCACCAACTACTTCACACTCAGAACAATACAACACCCTCTAACACTTCACAAATGCCAAATACTAAAGTATCCAGGGGAAGTTTACCTCTTATAGATGAAGGAGAGAGAGAAGCCTGTGCAGCAGTAGGGGATAAGCTACAGAAGGGGAGATGACATTACCCAAATCAAGGAGAGGAGATCCACTCACCAAGGGCCACGTGGAAAAGTTTCCACATCTCCAGGATAGACTGGACGTCGCAACAGGGGTCTGGAGGAGGGAGATTTCGTTGTTGCAGACACGAAATCGAAAGAGAGAGAAGGAAATTTAAATGGGTTTCTCAGATTTTCTCGATAATTCGGATGAGTCGAGCCATCCGGGCCTCGTCCATATCCGTCCGAAAGTCCATTTCGGATGAGAAAATGCGTCCCAATGCGTCGTCCGTACCTTTTGCAGGTGACATTCGGACAAAATTTCTCGTATGTATGTTCATCCGCAATTCATCTGAATGTGTCATAAAATAGTACAGATTCAAATCGGATGCGATCCATCCTCGTTTGCCATCATCCGCAAGTCGTCCGAATGTGCCCTAAAATTGTACAGATTCAAATCAGACTCGATCTGTCCTCGTCTGCAATTGTCCTCATTTGTTCAAATTGAGTATAGGACATAGAGTCTCGTCCCCATGTCATCCCAAGGTATAGGGGCAAAGTTAAGTGTGTTTGCGGACGCTTCCTCACGTTCGCATGTCATCCAAAACTCCACTGTTATGCATTTTTGCTTAAATTTCCCCACTTAATTTATTTTCAAATATTAACCCTATACTTTATGAGCATAAATGACGTGTTCCATCAGGCAACAAGATATAATATTCATATATTTCAATTTCTTAGATTTATTACATCAACAAAACGAGAAAAATATTTAAGGTATTACATGCCTACTCCCACGTAGGGGGCGGTGAGGTATGGTTGAGTCACGTGAACCCTAAGGTTTCCATTTCTCTTGTACTGAAATCCCCAATGCCTTCAACAAATGTGTATGGGTATGGCACGTAGTGACACCCCTATCGGTGTATTCCCCCTTCGGTAATACGGTTAAGCTACATGACCGATTGATGTACCCATCACCCCGGTTCACAGACGAGATACAGATCTCCTCTGTAATGCATTGTATGGTCATGCATAGCATTTGAATTCTGATTCTTGCTAGGTTTTAGGTTCATTGTTTTTCTCGTAATGTAGGTGACATTTATAATGATGATGACGCACTAGTTGAGAAGGAGGTATTCCAGGATGACCCCTCGTGTTATCAGCCGAATTGACTTGTTGGGTGTGGCTCACAAGAGTTTGGGATATAATGGTATTTTGGTAGTATGGACATTTTGAGTAATTTGGTATTAGCACTATTTTGAATGTTACAAGCAGAGACTTTTGTTTTAAAAACATTGGAAACTATATTTTGAATTTCTATTATTTATTTCGCAGAGTTACTCTAATATGTTTTCTTCCAAATGAATTTTGAATCCTGAATAATTTAAACGAAAAATTTTATGTGACAGATTTTAAAATAAGAAAAAAATAGATTTAAATAATCGAGGCGTTACAGTTGGTATCAGAGTAAACCAAGTCAAACTCGGTTTTGTAGACTATTCATAATACAAGGAACGTCGTGGAATAGTCCTCCTACTATAAGTAAAGTTCTATCTTTATTTATGTTCAATAAACTTATTAGTCCTCGAATTAAAATGTAGAGAAAATATTAAAATGGCATGAAGAGCAAGGGATAACATATCAGTTCCTAATGAGCGAGATGAAGCTCTTAACTACATAGCCGACGTAGTTGAGTGTCAAGCCCAGTTTATGGCACAACAGGCGCATGTCATTGAGAGACTTGTGGAACGCGGTAATAGAATGGGCATGGGGATGACAATGGTAACGGGAATCATTGTGTTGCTGTAGTACCTGGGGAGGCCAGCTTGGAGCAGTTTCTAAGACTTAAACCCCTAACTTTTGAAGGCAATATTTCCGATATCACTACAGCTGAGACATGGATACGTTCACTTGAGAAGATGTTCGAATACGCCGACATTCGAGAAAGTGAAAAAGTGAAATATGCCACCTACCTACTAACCCACGACGCACAGTTTTGGTGGGATGCAATAAAGATGACACTCGAGATTTGGACATTCACATGGGACGGTTTCAAGGAGTTATTCAATGAAAAATATTTCAGCTTTACAGTTCAAAATCAGAAGTTTGCAGAGTTTATGCGGCTACGTCAGACTGGGATCGTGTCTGAGTATATCCGGAAGTTTGAAGCATTGTCAAGGTTTGCTCCACACTTGGTAAATGATAATTGACCCAAAGTGTAACATTTCATACAAGGATTGAAGATAGAGATTCTGAGAGGTGTACGGATGACTGGCATTCGGGCTGTTCCCTATTCGCAGATTGTGGCCAGGGCACTAGATGCCGAGGACGTGGAAGCAATTGATACCAGACAGTGAGAGTTTAATCAGCGGGTTGGACGAAATAATCAAGGTTTTCAATAGCATGGGACTCCACCGATAAACTGTGGCATGAGAAAGCCACCTGGACCTGATGTATAACAGGGGCATGACAAGCGCCCTGTGGTTGAAGCAACTGTTGCGGCACCCAAACTGTGCCCAATATGTCAGAAAAGTCACCTTGGGCAATGGCAACCGCCAAGTTACGTGAGTTGTAGATTCTGCTTGAAGAATTGATTAATAAGGGGTTCATTCGTCCGAGCTTCTCACCATGGGGAGCTCCCGTCTTATTTGTGAAAAAGAAGAACGGATCATTACGAATGTGCATGGATTATCGTAAGCTGAACAAGCTGACTATTAAGAACAGATATCCCTTACCATGGATCAATGATCTGTTCGATCAATTGCATTGTGCTTGTATATTCTCAAAGATCGATCTTTGTTTGGGGTATTATCAGTTAAGGGTCAAGCAGGAAGATGTACCCAAGACGGCATTTCGAACCAGATATGGGCACTACAAATTTCTTGTAATGTCTTTCGGACTGACTAACACCCCTGCAGCTTTTATGGACCTAATGAATCGGATATTCAAGGATTATCTGGATAAATTCATCTTGTCTTTATTGACGATATTCTGGTATACTCTAAATCGGAGGAAGAACATATTGAGCATTTGAGAATCGCTCTGTCTATTCTGAAGCAACACCAACTCTACACAAAATTCTCCAAGTGTGAATTCTGGTTGAAAAATGTCAGTTTCCTTGGCCACGTTGTTTCTAAAGAGGGTATTGTTGTGGATCCTGCAAAGGTTCAAGCAATTGTTGAATGGGTACAGCCAAAGACCGTGGGCGATGTTCGGAGTTTCCTCGGATTGGCTAGTTATTACCGACGATTTATCAGTGGGTTTTCTAAAATTGCTATGCCTCTCACCAGTTTGACCAAGAAAAATGTGAGGTTTTGGTGGTCTGATAAATGTGAAGAAAGTTTTCAAGAATTGAAGCATCGGTTAACATCTGCGCCAGTGTTTGCTTTACTTGTAGAGGACGGTAATTTCTGTATATATTGTGATGCATCCAGGTGTGGACTTGGTGGAGTTTTGATGTAAAATGGAAAGGTGGTTGCTTACGCTTCGAGACAGCTTAAGCCACACGAAATTAATTATCATTCACATGACCTCGAGTTTACTGTTGTGGTCTTTACATTGAAGATTTGGAGGCCCTATCTCTACAGGCAACGATGGGAGATCTTCACCGATCATAAGAGTCTGAAATATATTTTTACACAGAAGGAACTAAATATGCGGCAGCGACGCTGGCTAGAATTCGTAAAAGATTATGATTGTGAAATCAAATACCATCCGGGAAAGGCAAACGTTGTGGCGGATGCTTTAAGCCGAAATGTTGCTTTGATGAATATAACGTGCAAAGAAATGCCTGTCAGATTGCATAAAGATATGCAGGAATTAGATGTGCAGTTAGTTCCTGAACAATTAACGGATGTTTTATCAGCTTTGACACTTAAGCCTTCGATATTGGAGAGGATTAAAGAAGTCCAAGCGACAGATGCCCTATGTGAAGATTTCAAACTTGATCCAACTCTCCCCAAGTTTTAGGGCTACTGTAACGACCTAGTTTTTCATAACTTTTTAAAATACATGAAATTTAAAACTTTTGTAAGATAATTAAAATTCTTTATAATCAGAGTGCAAGCCAAGCCATTAGAAACCATTTTCTTCGTTAAAACATATCGGAAGCGTAAATCGTTTACAAAGAAAATCTTTTGTTTTACTTTACGGCTACAAAATTAAATATATTTTAATTACAAACTGTTTTATTTCTTACTCACTTAACCTGGCCAATCACAAGCTCCTTCATGTGCAAATCCTTCATCAACTGCTTTGTGTTTTGTTCATCGTTTTTCTCGTCATTCACGTATACCTACACCACAAGTAAACTGTAAGTCTAAAAGACTTCGTAAGGAAAAGGGGAAAATGCATAAGCAATGCCTCTCTTTAGTTCACTTGGAATGGGTCCACCCCAAGCCAATATTTCATTACGTTCCATTCATTCGTTCATTCATAACTCGTATATCAAGCTGGAAGTTAAAGGAACACGTGGAATGGAATAGTTTGATCGGCTTCTAACCCTATGTGGGTTAGATCCGAACTACCCATTCGGCCCCCAACTTCCCATCATCATTATCATCATCATCATCATCATCATCATTCGTTCATTTCATTTAACATTTTTCCTCACTCATGCATGTGAGTACCGCACCAAAGGTACTCCTTACTTGTTTCTATTAACAGGATGCATGCTCATACATTCTTACCCTAACATGATCCATGATGACATGGCATAAAATTCATAAGAATAAAAGTGCACATATAAGGAAAGTAATTGTAATTGAAAGCACGTATAAACGAAAGTAAAGCCCTAACTATAATTGAAAGCACATACAAAGGAGGCAAATCATATAATGAAAGGAAATAACTACGCATGACAGAAATAAGTACAATATGGAATTGAAACAGTAAATAAACAACGAATTATGAAACAACACAGAAATTGAGTATAGCATGCATGAAACGTATAGAGTACAACAAGGAAGGAAACCGAAGTTGAAACATGCTATCAATTTACATGCTGGTTATCCTGGTAAATTTTCCAGTCCATTTACATGCTTACTACATTTATTACTCTAGGTTATTATTCTAGTTTCTTAGCATATTCAAGAAGACCTTCATTTTTATTCTAATTAGTTATCCTAAACAATTTACATGTTCAGTGGTATAATTAGTTAGTTAATTAACGTGCTCACAAATTTAGTACATGTTTTTATCCTAGTTCACTAATCATACTTAAGTTTAGTAGAAAAGAACATGCTAAGGACAGTTACTTATAAGCAAGATTATAAACAACATTAAGACAATAATAATAAAAGCCTTTATTCATTTATCCGATGAATCCCGTAATTCATTCATGCTTAGTTTCTCTTTCTTTCATCTTCTCTATCATTCTCTAGTAAAGTAAGATATCGACTATGGAGATTACAATAAAAGAAATAGCAGGAAAGAGTAATATAAAGAACATTAACAAGGAGAGGATTAACATGCTAATTCATATGATCAAACTAGTAAATTGGACATGCTCAATTCTAATTAAGTCAACTATTCTAGTTGATTAACATAATCAATTCCACTTGATTTCCTTAGTCAATTACCCTAGTTAATCAATATGCTTTTTAATTATTAATTAATTAATTCTTAATGTGCTCTATGTACTCAAGCTTAGCAACTTAAACCTGCTTAAGTAAGGGAACATGGTAATTAGATAAATATGCTAATTACATGTTGCGATTATTATTCGAGTTGGTTATCTTAATTTGGTTACCTAACATATTTAAGTTATCGATAATTAGTTACTTAATTATCATGTTTATAATTAACATACCTAATTAATTATCATGTTAATGTCATTCTAGTTAGCAAGGACATGCTTACCTAGTTAGTTATTTAGTAATCAATACTAGTTACTTATACATGCTCAGGCGGTTTAATTAATTAACATTTTAAACATGCTTAAGACCAATCAATTACTAATTAACATACTAAATTAACTAACAGACTAATAAGATTCTAGTTAGTTAAACCTACTTAAGTTAACTAATTACCAAAATTAAGTTATCATGCTGGTTGATTTGGTTAATTAACATGCTTAATTGACGAACTTGATCAGCAAGTACACCTGTTAAATTAGGAAAATAATGGCAAACCAATGGCAGACAACACTATTAGCATATATGAAGGAATTATAAGACTTAAGACTTACACTAAGTAGCATTTAAAATAGACAATACACATTCCCTCTTTTCACGCTTTAACCTTTCATGTCCTTTAACTATTAGCAACCATTAGCATTTACTCTTAACAAGACAAGCAGAATAGATCAAATAAAGGAAACAGACAGCAGTACAATCAACCAAGAGAACACTACAGAGCACTCACAACCTACACTATCATCAACACAATAAATATGTACAACGAGGAGATCAACGAGCAGTAATCACAAGAAACCGTTCAAGAGAAGTAACAACTAGAAATCAACTATAAGCAACTAACAGTAAACATTCCAGTGAACCAATACCACACTCACACACCCATACTTGTGGTGCAGGGCCTCAATAGCCAAAACACCCCCTAATTCTTACCTCGATTATTTAACGTGTATCGGTGCTTAACCGTTATCCGTCTTCGTCTTTTTGATACCGATGCATCCAATAGCAGAATATAGGAACCTAAAGCAAATGACAAAACATATTCATCCACTAATTAACCAAATTTAAGCAAACACAATCTGTCATTTAACAGAGAACATTATCCATATATTTAACGTCCAATACAATTCTGTTAACAATAACCTACTTGACATAGCAGTAAGTACCCAATAATAACCAATATATTCCGTTATTTTCATCCCAATAAAACAACAGTTAAATCGTCCAACAGCAATATTGTATCCATTAATGAACTGAACATTTCAAACTAACAAAACAGTCCAGAACACAAGTCCATATCACTGTCAGACTCCATACAGAAACTAATCTAACACTAACAGGGCATAATTCATACATTCAACCTCCAAAAATCCATCAAGAATATCAAACTCAGCGTAACAACAGACTAATAACAGTTAGAGGGGGAACTTCGTTACCTGACTCACCAAGAACAACCGACTTGAGCTGCCAGAATAGAAGCCCCTGTCATCGCCCATCCTTAGCGTCGCACACTGCCTTTCACCGTCGTCTCACCATCACCAACCATTAGGAAAGACAGAGCATCAGAGTTCGCCTTCGCCTGACGCTGAAAATCGACGACTCAAGCTCCAACCCGCGAAGTCCGACGCCCGCTAGAGCCCTAGCTCACGACACGGGAGAGGACTTCAGTTCACCCTTGCTCGCGATTTTCTTCCTCTCCTGATCGCCTCTCTTTCTCCTTCGCGATCTCCTCCCTTCGTCCCTGTCTCCCTCTCTCTATCACTCTCATTTCAGTTCCTGAAATCGCAAAATGGCTGGGGGCCACGTGAAATTTCATCCCTCTGTAACAGTTTCTTGAACCGAACCAGTTGTCACCATGAACTGGACCAGCCAACCAACAAAACTAAACCGGTTCTACCTAACCAAATTCCAATTAATTTCTTTTATTTCTAATTCTTCAATTAATATTCAATAAATCTCCAATTATATTAAATTACTCACATAATTTATTTATTATTATCTTTTATTTACTTAATATGTAACTTTATGAACACGCCGTATTTTTAATCGACTCATTCATAATTTTTGACTATTTTAAATACTGATTAACGACTATTACAAGTTTAATTTAAATAATTATGCCAGATTATAATATGTCAATTACGTTATTGGTAATACCCCGATAATTATCCACTTTAAAAAGTCGAAGTGTTACAGCTACTCTTTATCGGCAGATGGGATTGTGAAATATAAGGATAGGTGGTATATACCCGAGACATTGTTACAGATAGCGATAATGAAAGAAGCACACTCTTCCAGCTTTTCTATCCACCTAGAGTGTAATAAGATGTACAAGGATCTTAAAAGACATTATTATTGGCCGAGTATGAAGTTCGATATTGCTTACTATGTTACCCATTGTGACATATGCCAACAGGTGAAAGCAGAGCATCAGCGACATGGTGGAATGCTCCAGCCGCTACCTATACCTGAGTGGAAATGGGAGCATGTTACTATGGATTTTGTTATCGGACTGCCAAGGACAGCAAAGGAATATGATGCGATATGGGTGATTGTTGACAGACTGACGAAGGTTGCCCATTTCTTACCAGTAAGGTGACATATAAAATGAACCAGTTCGCAGAATTATATGTTAAGGAGATTGTCCGACTCTATGGGGTTCCCGTACCTATTGTATCTGATCGGGATCCCCGATTCACATCGATGTTCTGGAAGAGCTTGAACAGGGCGATTGTAATGATTTGGATTTTTATACATTTAAAAATGCGCTAAATTTTGAGAAAAACATATCAGAGTGCAAGCCTGGCCATTAGGAACACTTAAAACGTTGTGAAAATAAAACATTTCAAAAATAAAAATATTTTCGGAAGCGTAAATAATTTAAAGAAAATAAACTAAACATTTAATTACAATTTAGAAAGAAAAAACTGAATTTAATTACAAATTAATTATAATTTAACTGTCTCTCACTTCTCATAGCCTAGCCAACCACAAGCTCGCTCGTGCAAATCCATCATCAACTGCTTCTTCATTTGCTCGAGGACTCTGCGCGTACGTGTACCTACACCACAAGTAAGACGTGACCCTAAAGACCCAGTAAGAGAATGGGTTTATGCATATGAGATGCCGCTCTTTAATTCTTTGGAATGGGTCCGCCCCAAACCAATCTTTTAGTTACGTATTTTATGAATAATTATGTGTTTTAGGAAAAGCTCGTATATGGAGCGTGGATTAGGGAAATCCTATGGTTTCTAATTAATTATGTTATTTGGTCTTTTGATCCCGATATGGGAAGGATTAATTCTTTTCCTCACTCAAGACGTGTGGCCACCCCATGGTGGTGTTCCTAATTGTTCCTATCGTCATGAGCTACCCTAAACATACATACAGCGAATGCAGGCTGCCCAAAGTCGTCAGAAAGGTTATGCCCACAATCATCGTCGAGACTTGGAGTTCGATGTTGGGGATCGGGTCTATTTAAAATTATCACCATTCAAGAGTGTTATGAGGTTTGGGCGCAAGGGAAAACTCAATCCGCGTTATATTGGCCCTTTTGAGATCACAGAAAGAATCGATAATGTAGCGTATCGATGTTATGTAAATGTCTCAGCGAAACCATTCACATGAGATCTCAAGAACATATCAGAGTACATACTAATCTGAGCTACGAAGAGAAGCCGCTAGAATCCTAGACACCAGTGTAAAGAGTCTACGTAATAAAGATGTCCCTCTTGTAAAAGTATTATGGCAAACAAGATTAATGATGAAGAGGCCACATGGGAAAGGAGAGACGATATGCTAGCCAAATATCCAGAATTATTTGTTCAGAATAGATAGAGCGATTCTCAAATACTCAATATGTTCTTCCTCCGATTAGAATATACCAGAATATCATCAATAAAGACGATAATGAATTTACCCAAATAATCCTTGAATATATGATTCATTAGATCCATAAAAGCTGCAGGGGTATTTGTCAACCCAAAAGACATTACGAGAAATTCGTAGTGCCCATATCTGGTCCGAAACGCCGTTTTGGGTACATCCTCCTGCTTAACTCTTAATTGATAATACCCCGAACGCAAATAGATCTTCGATAATATACAAGCGTCGTGCAATTGATCAAAAAGGTCATCGATCTGAGGTAAGGGATATCTGTTCTTAATGGTCACCTTGTTCAGCTCACAATAATCTATGTACATTCGTAATGATCTGTCCTTCTTCTTTACAAATAAGACGGGAGCTCCCCAGGGTGAGAAGCTCAAACGAATGAATCCCTTATTAATCAACTCTTCAAGCTGGATCTTCAATTCACGTAATTCAACGGGTGCCATTCTGTACAGATTTTTTGAAATAGGCTCCGTACCAGGATGCAAGACTATTACAAACTCAATTTCCCTGGTAGGAGGCAATCCAGGAAGATCATCCAGAAAAACCTCCGAAAAGTCGCGGACCACCATTACATCCTCAACATTTACTTCCAGCTTGATCATGGTGTTTATAACATTCACGAGAAATCCTTCGCATCTGTATTTCATCAGTTGATCTACCTTTAGCGCAGAAATAATTGTTCAGTTTGCCTTTTTCCTTGATTCCTCGAAAGACGTGTGGTTCGCCATTGAGGAGATGAAAACGAATCTCCCTCCTTGCACAATTAATAACGGCACGGTTTAAAGTCAACCAATCCATGCCAAAGATAATGTTGAATCCTTTAATGTTCAAGACGATCAGGCTTGCACAAAATTCCCGGCCATTGATCTGAACTACATAATCCTCAAAAATACCATCAGCAGCCAAATATTCACCAGAAGGTGTGAGTACTCGATATCCTTTCTTAGGAATACCGGGTCTACAACTTGCCTTTGTACATAACTGTGTTGAGATAAACGAATGAGTAGCCTCCGTATCAAATAAGGTATACGCGGCCACATTATTAATATAAGTTGTATCTAGGGTGTTCAGAAAGTTCATTTATTTAAACATACAGTTCTAAGGATTATAGGAAATTACATTAACATTATAAAAGATATATTCATAATAGTCGGGTAACAGTTGTGTACCTGATATGATAGCTGATAATTCCTCCTCTTCATTATCTTCTCCTTGTAGCGAAAATACACGCGGAGCCGCATTGCCAGCCAAAGTGGGGCAATGCCTCGATATATGCTCGGGTTTCTCGCATTTAAAACATCCTCCAATGCCAACCCTACACGACCCAGGGTGACTCTTCCGACATATAGGGCACAGCTTGGGTGCCGCAACAGTTGCTTCAATCACAGAACGCTTGTCACGCCCCTATTGTACCTCAAGTCTAGGTGGCCTTCTTATGCCACGGTTTACTGGTGGAGTCCCACGCTGTTGAAACCCTTGATTATTCTGTCCAACCCGTTGAGCAAACTCTCCCTGTCTAATAGCAATCCCCTCCACATCATCAGCATCTAGTGCTCTAGCCACAATCTATGAATAGGGAACACCCCGAATGTCAGTCATCCGTACATAGCTCAGAACCTCTATCTTCAATCCTTGTACGAAATGTTGCACCTTGGATCCATTATCGTCGACCAGGTGTGGAGCAAACCTTGATAGTGCTTCAAACTTCCGAATATACTCAGATACGGTCCTAGTCTGACGCAGCCGCATAAATTTTGTAAACTTCTGATTCTGAACCATAAAGTTGAAATATTTCTCATTGAATAACTCCTTGAAACCCTCCCATGTGAGAGTCCTAACCTTCAATGTTGTCTTTATTGCATCCCACCAAAACTGTGCGTCGTGGGTCAGTAGGTAGGTGGCACATTTCACTTTTTCACTTTCTCAAATGTCGGCATAGTCAAACATTTTCTCAAGTGAACGTATCCATGTCTTAGCTGCAGTAATATCCGAAATATTGCCTTCAAAAATTGGGGGTTTAAGTCTTAGAAACCGCTCTCAGCCGGCCTTTGCAGGTACAATAGCGGCACGGAGACTCCTGCTACCATTGCCATCCCTATGCCCATTGCCATTACTACATTCCAAAAGTGTTTCTATAACTTGGGCCTGTTGTGACATGAATTGAGCCTGACGCTCGACTGCCTCTGTTATGCGATTAAGGACTTCATCCCGTTCATTAGGTACTGGTACGTTATTCCTTGCTCTTCGTGCCATTTTAATATTTTCTCTACATTTTAATCAAAGGCTAATAAGTTATTGGGCAAACTTAAAATTTAAAGTTCAAACTTTACTTACAGTAGGAGGAGTGTTCCACAATGATCCTTGTATTATCAACAGTCTACAGAACCTAGTTTGACCTGGTTGCGCTTTGATACCAACTGTAACGCCCGATAACTTTAAAACTATTTTTCCTTTATTTTAAAAACTCGTCATATAAAATTTTTCGTTTAATTTGTTCAAAATTCATTTGAAAGATAAATGCATCATGGTAAGTTGTGCAGAATAGTAATGGGATTTCAAAACTTAGTTTCCAAGTGTTCGACAAAAGTCCCTAATTACAAAACGTTTGTAGCATTCAAAATAGTACTAATACCAAAATACCAAATGTCCACAATTTCAAAGTACCAATATATCTCAACCATGTGAGCCGCACCCAACAGGTCAAATCAGTTGATAACATGAGGGGTCATCCTGGAACTCCTCCTCCTCAACTAGTGTGTTGTCATCATCATATATGTCACCTACATTACGGGAAAAACAATGAGCCTAAAGCCCAGCAAGAATCAGAATTCAAATGCAATGCAAATGATATGCATGACCATACGATGCATTACAGAGGAGATCCATATCTCATCTGTGAACCGGGGTGATGGGTAAGTCAATTGATCACGTAGTTTAAACGTATTTCTGACGAGGAAACGCACCAATAGAGGTGTCACTACATGCTATACCCATACACTTTTGTTGAATGCATTGGGGATTTCAGTACAAGAGAATTGGAAATCTTAAAGTCCATGTGACTTAACCGTACCTTACCGCCCCCTACGTGGGAGTAGGCACTCCAATAGGGGTGTCATTACGAGGAACCATCCCCAATTTTCCCGAACCCCCACATGACTATTTACATATATTAGGTGATATATAATATGTAAACAGTTTATAAACCCTAGGATGATGCATGAATGCTACAAAATAAATAGTAGAAATAACACATCAGAGAAGCACAACCAATTCCACTACATTTGTATATGGGAATTCAATTTAAAAGACACTGCGTTATATATTATGATAGCTAGGCTTAGAGCAAGAACTTAAAGTAGTATAAGTTTTGAGTTATTCATTAGTTGTTACAAGCAAGGGAGAACATATCCAGATCCAAATCAAAAGTAGAATTTGGCTTCATCCGTATTCCACTATCCAATGTGGTCTCCTCAGATTTAATTCAAGTAATTGTGTCTTTAAGTACACTCCAACTCAATAATACCAATAGTGAGCAAAGAAATAGCTTATGATGCTTAGATCTACCATGTGCAGTTCATGAGTCCTAATTGACAGCAATTCAAGCTCCAAAGTTAAATCCCTAAGCATGACTTAACAATACCAAAATCCAGGATTTCACAGAGTAACACTTACAACTAGTCACATTGGGCAACAACTAACATTTATATCAGATAGTTCATATGTTCTATTCAGTCACAACTACGTTGGCAAGGATTCCAAACAACAGACAGTCCAAGTTTCCAACAATTCAATAAGTTCATATTTTCATTATAATAATTAACAATTGTACTAGTCATGCTTTTCATTCAATCAACAATAAATCAACAATTTAACACACAAAAACCCTAATGTATGGCCTCCTTTGGCCACCACAATATTCTAATCTTTACCTCAATTTTCCAGCAACCAATACAAGCAAAGCAGCAGCCAACACAAACAACCAAGAGAAAGTTTTCCAGTTGTTCCAACCTTCACATGTTTCCTAAGCAAGGGTAGCATTAGATTCAATCCTAAAATCAAATTGACCTAAACCAGAGATTAATAGATACCCAAACAATTTCTTACCTGTAATTTACTTCACAGATGGATTGTAATGAGCAGCACCAATATCATTCAACCCTTCATTTAACTTATCACTTTTCACTTACTCACAATTCCTTCACACTCACAATTTCACTCACACTCACAACTTCGTATTTTCTAGAGCTAGAGTAAAGGAGAATACAGGGCTTACCTCTTCTAGACGGAGGAGAGAGAGCTGTAGGGGATAAGCTACAGGAAGAAGGCCGACCATTGCTCAAACCAACGAAGGGGAGGTCCATTGAGGAAATCCCATGTGGAAAAGCTTCCACACCGGAGGGGTGGACATGACGTCGTAGCAGGAAGGCCAGGGAGGAGAGAAAATTTGTGGGAAACACGAAATCAGAAGAGAGAGAGGGTGAAATATAAATGGGTTTCTCGGATTTTCCAGATAATTCGGATGAGAGAGTCGTCTGGGCCTCATTCGCACTCATCTGAAAGTTGAATTGAGATGAGAAAACATGTCCCTAGCCTTCGTCTGTACCATTCGCAGGCAACATTCAGACGAGATTTTTCATCAGCAGGTCGTTCGCTAGTCGTCCGAATGTGTCCCAAAATTGTACAAGTTCAAATCAGACGCGAACCATCCTCGTCCGCATCTTCTGCAAGTCGTCTGAAAGTGTCAAGAAATTGTCCAGATTCATGTCTTCCTCATCCGCGCCGTCTGGACCCAATTTTGAACTTCGTCCGAAAACACACCAGTACACATTTTTCTTAACTTTCACAAATTTTCAACATTAACCCTATATTTTCCAAGCATAATTTAATGCGTATCATCACGCAATATGATAAAATATTCATATATACTACTTATACAAATTTAATACATCCACAAAATGGGGAAAATATTTTTGGGGTATTACACTACTACCACATAGGGGGCAGTGAGGTACGGTTAAGTCACGTGAACCCTAAGATTTTCATTTCTCTTGTACTGAAATCCCCAATGCTTTCAACAAAAGTGTATGGGTATGGCACGTAGTGACACCCCTATCGGTGTGTTCCCTCTTCGGTAATATGGTTAAGCTACGTGACCAATTGACATACCCATCACCCCAGTTCATAGATGAGATATGGATCTCGTCTGTAATGCATTGTATGGTCATGCATAGCATTTGCATTGCATTTGACTTCTGATTCTTGTTGGGCTTTAGGCTCATTGTTTTCCCCGTAATGTAGGTGACATTTATAATGATGATGATGCACTAGTTGAGGAGAAGGCGTTCCAAGATGACCCCTCATGTTATCAGCCGAATTGACATGTTGGGTGTGGCTCACAAGAGTTTGGGATATAATGGTATTTTAGTATGGACATTTTGAGTATTTTGATATTAGCACTATTTTGAATGTTACAAGCAGAGACTTTTGTTTTAAAAATATTGGAAACTATGTTTTGAATTTCTATTATTTATTTTGCATAGTTGCTCTGATGTGTTTTCTTCCAAATGAATTTCGAATGTTGAATAATTTAAACGAAAAATTTTATATGACGGATTTTAGAATAAGAAAAAAATATATTTAAATAATCGAGGCATTACAGTTGGTATCAGAGCACAACTAGGTCAAACTCAATTTTGTAGACTATTGATAACACAAGGAACATCGTGGAATAGTCCTTCTACTGTAAGTAAAGTTCTATCTTTATTTATGTTCAATAAACTTATTAGTCCTTGAATTAAAATGTAGAGAAAATATTAAAATGGCACGAAGAGCAAGGGATAACATACCAGTACCTAATGAGCGGGACGAAGCTCTTAACCGCATAGCCGAAGTAGTTGAGCGTGTGGCCCAGTTCATGTCACAACAGGCCCACGTCATTGAGAAACTTGTGAAACGCGGTAATGGCAATGGGCATGGGGATGGCAATGGTAACGGGAATCATCGTGCTGCTGTAGTACTTGGGAAGGCCGACTAGGAGCAGTTTCTGCAACTTAAACCCCCAAGTTTTGAAGGCAATATTTCGGATATCACTGCAGCTCAGACATGGATACGTTCACTTGAGAAGATGTTGGACTACGCCGATATTTGAGAAAGTGAAAAAGTGAAATGTGTCACCTACCTACTGACCCACGATGCACAATTTTGGTGGGATGCAATAAAGACGACACTGGAGATTCGGACTCTCACATGGGAGGGTTTCAAGGAGTTATTCAATGAAAAATATTTTAGCTTTACAATTCAAAACCAGAAGTTTGCAAAGTTTATGCGGCTGCGTGAGACTGGGACCTTGTCTGAGTATATCCAGAAGTTTGAAGCATTCTCAAGGTTTGCTCTACACCTAGTAAATGATAATGGACCCAAAGTACAACATTTCGTACAATGATTGAAGATAGAGATTCTGAGAGGTGTACGGATGACTGACATTCGGGGTGTTCCCTATTCGCAGATTGTGGCCAGGGCACTAGATGTCGAGGACCTAGAAGCAATTGTTACCAGACAGCGAGAATTTAATTAGCGGGTTGGACGAAATAATCAAGGTTTTCGACAGCGTGGGACTCCACCGGTAAACCATGGCATGAGAAGGTCACCTGGACCTGATGTACAACAGGGGCGTGACAAATGCCCTGTGGTTGAAGCAACTGTTGCAGCACCCAAACTGTGCCCCATATGTCAAAAAAGTCACCCTAGGCAATGCAGAGTTGGCATTGGTGGATGTTTACAGTCACACTGTTGCGGTTTAATCGGCGGGCCATCAAATTGTAATGTTATTCTATTTAAATATGAAACTGCAACAGTTTGTAGATGAATTGTTGCGGCTCGACATTACGGCGTTTAACGGTAAACGTGAAAACGATGTTAGTAACGTCATTTTTCTATATTTTAGTAGTTAATTTGTTAACGAAAAAAAGATGATATTGCAAAGGATAATGGTTGGTTTGTTATTATACCTTTAAAATATTATTGGGTTCTATTTTATGGTATTAACATTATTTTAAATTATTTTTATTCTTATTTTATAAAAAAGAAATCTAAAATGGATTAATTTAAAGATATTCTAAATGAAGAATATGCAAAGTCCAGCTTGAGCCTCGGAACCCATGCAATATTCAATCAAATCTATATAAAGTCAAATGTTATATGAGATCTCATAAGAAGATATTATTTCTAGTCAAAGGATTTTATGGAGGAGGAGACGCCATTGGGAGAGAAAATTGTGCAATAATCTCCAAAGAATTCAAGGATTGGGTTGGACAAAAATTAAGATCCCAAGAAGACGGGGATCAAAGTTTTCGTAACCAAAACATCACGCTTTTGATTTGATGAATTAGTTTGATCCTTTCTATACTTTTATAATCTATTTATGTTGAATCTAATGGTTTTTAAATAAATAATTTTGTTGTCCATTTTTAATTTATGAATTGTTTTCTTTTGTTGAATATTTAAATTTCTTAGCCATTAAATTAAATTTTTAGTTGGTTTATAATGATATTAAGAGGTATGTAACGAATTAAAATATTTTAATGAATGTTATAAATACCTGCAAGACAGAAATATATTTACATGCTTTGTGTAGTTAATTTAGAGATTCATAAAACATAATAAATTCTTAACTATTGCCATTCGAATAAGAATATATCCAATTAATAATTAATACTTCTTTCAGTTGACTTTGGAGAAGATAATGGATAATCAAAGGATACTCAACCAGCCTAGAAAAGAATAGTTGCTTTGTTAAAATATGGTAGATAATTTATTAATTATGACAAAATAAAAATCTCTATGCTTTTCCACAAAAAAAAACAATTTATTTATTTCTATATAATCAAAATTATAAAATAAAAAAAAAAGAAAATTGGCCATTCAAATAAAACTAATACTAATATATTTCAATTGCCAATAAGATAATATTTGAGAGAACTAATTTCGTTATATTACTATTGGAAAATGACAAATCAACTATCATCCTTTACTATTTGTGACATCTTCCATGTGAAATTCAGTAAGTGCCACAGCTTCTTAAAATGAACTAGCAAAGGAGATTCACCCAACAGCGGCAACTGCTTGAGAAAAAGTACAACCCCCATATGTAAGCTGTGGCAATTCCTCGTCAAAGCGTTTAATGGCAAATGTGACAGTGATGGTAGCAACGTCATTTTTTCATAGTTTAGTGGTTAATTTATTACAAAAAAAAAGAATAATAATTGGTTTGTCACAAATAGCAAAGGATGATGGTTGATTTGTCATTTTCCTATTACTTATTATGATAATATGTACTTTCATTATTTTGTAATTTTCAATAGTAATTTTTTGTGAAACATTTGTGGTCGATTTTAATCATGCAAATGTACTTATAGTTGAAAACTAATGATCATGACAACAAGTATTGTTCCACAAGGTATTATCTAAATAATTTAATTAAATATTGAAATTAGCACCCTACACTTATTCAATTACACCAATTGAGATGAATATCACAATGTTACTTAAAAACAATTAAAATTTGAGATTTTTTTTAATTTTAAGGTAATTAACAAAAAAAAATAGGTTGAACTATGGGATTAGTGACAAATCGAACTTTAAACTAATTTTGCTAACTGAATTGTGAGAAATGAACGAGGTAAACTTCATAGTTACTTTTTTCATTTATCTTAGACGTTCGTGTGACGAAAAAAATAAAAATCTGGATGTTCGCTCCTGAGAAGCACTAAAACCTTGGACTTCCGCACTTCTATTACAAAAACTAGTGTGTTCACTGCAGATATTCGTTGTGGAAACCTGTGTGACTGCTGCATATATCTGCTCAACACTTGACATTCCATAGAAACAACTCATGTTTGGCCACATTTCCTTCCGTAACCATGTATCTTCAGACACAAATATTTTCGTAGACACAAACACATCCACAATTTCTACGGATATTTGGTTTCAAAATGACACATGGCTACACATGAGTTGTGTTCCTGGAATGTTAAATGTGTGACAAATATTCACTGCAGAAACCTGCACGTTTGTTGTGCTATTATCTGCTGCAAATATCTACCTCACACTTAACATTCCAGGGACACAACTCATGCACAATAACGTGTCCTTCCGAAACCAAGTATTCAAAAACATTCATCCTTCCGAAACTAAGTATCCATGAACTCATTATGTGCGTGACCTTGTGTTCTTTTGAAATCAAGTATCCACAGACAACAACACTTCCGCGGATACACATCGTTCTGCTGATACTTGATTTCAGAAGGATATGTGGTAGTGCATGAGTTGTGTCCATGGAATGTTAAGTATGAGGCAAATATCCGCACCAGAAACCTACATGTCCGCTGTGGATATCTACCCAACACTTAACATTTCACGAATATAACTCATATGCAGCCACATGTCCTTCTAAAATTAAGTATCTGCATACACCCATCATTCCAAAACTAAGTATCCACAAACCCATCACGTGCACGACCACGTGTCCTTCAAAAAACAAGTATCCCAAGAAATAAACACTTATGTGAACACAAATACATCTACGGTTCCAAAACTTTCGTGGACACACCTTATTCGCCGTCACCTCTCCTTCCAAAATTTGGTTACCAATATGAATTGTTAGTCAAAGATGCAATATTTTCCTAAGAACTCCCATAATAATTTGTAAGCTATTATTTTCAATTAATCCCTTATATTTCTATTAAAGTTCAAATCAAGAATAATATATTACAAGTTCAAACTTTATCAATTACACTTGTCACACATGTTTTTTATATTTCATGTGATAATGAAATCATTATTTTAAATATAAATAAAAACATGTATTCTACATTCAAATCCAAACCCTAAGTCTCTTTAGGAAGAGTCATGTGATTATAAAATTCTTAAAATTGGTGATATGTTAATTCTGGGCATTACAAATAAAATAGAATAAGCAATTCAAACATGATTCTCATTATAATGAAAAAATTACATAATTAGGGTAATAATTTTTTCCCATCAGATAGAAAAACTAGTTCATTCTAATAAACAAAATTAAATAAACTAATTATTCAAAATAATTAAACATCATACTAAGGTAATAAAATAAACTAGAAGTAAATAAAGGAATACAAAAACAAGTCCGAGAATTGTCCAAAGATTGTGACAATCCATCCCCATAATTTATCAAATTATGAAATCCAAACATGTAATGGCCTGTTTTTAGATACGATTCTTTTACTATCATTTAAAATGTCGTTTTATTGTATTCAGAATTTATTAACACAATAGAAGGCTATCTGGTTATAGTTGTTATCATTTGGTAAGCTTTTTAAAGCTTTGTATAGTAGAAACATTTAAATTAACTTATCAAAACACTATAACTACCTTTTTCACCTCAAAATATCATATTATATCTACTCTTGCAAAACACAAGGTTTTTAACAGTCCATTTACAAAAATCATCCTCCCTTTTAGTTTTAACATCATTATACTAACCCCATCTCGATCTTACTGCCATTACATAATATACATTTGATGACCCAAACATTTCCAGTCGTGGTCGCATTAACAAGCCAAGTGTGTATCTGCCGAAATGCATCATCAACTGGTTTGTCATATAGATCCTTCCACAAGTGTATCATCATAATAATGTTTACCTACATCACAAGGTTCAAACTATGAACTTAATTTTCAACATGTAATAAATGAAATTAAAACCTGTCATGGACAGCCATTGTATAAAATCATGTACATTTTTCATTTTAAATTTTTCCTTTGTCTTATCACTTAACAATCTGATTATAAGGACAATAGTATAGAGGTGAATAGGCACCGTTTGGTCTATCTACACAAAATTATAAATGTTTAAGGATTAGAGTTACTTACCTTAATTTTCAACACTTTTACACTTCAAATTCAGCTCCAAGACTTCACCTCTCTCATCAATTTTAAGTGCTTTAGAATCCTCTACGCATTCTAAAAACTTTCCTCTTGTGATTCAAAATCAAAATCTCACTATTTTCCTTTCAATTTCTCAATTTTCCTTAAAACTCTCTCTCTCTCTCTCTCTCTCTCCTCTATTTTGCAGTTTTCTTCATGATTTCCTTTTCCTTTTGATAAGAAAGAATTAATCTAGAGAATTCCATGGCTATTTACCATTTTGGCGTCCATTTTTAAGTGAAAAGACCAATTTACCCTTTAACTTCTATTGTTTACAGTTTAAGTTGTTTGTTTTGGCTTAACATGTGGCACAACTCTATTAGTGACAATATTTTATTACATGACATCATAGATACATCTCTTAGAAAGTTTTCATCCTGAGATAAGATCTTCAAATTCTCACTCGATTTATCCGAATTAAATATTTAACAGATAGCGTAAATAACATCACATATACTTAATTCGACTCTGTGTGTGTGTGTGTGTGCACGCGCTCACCAGGAAAAGAAATCTAAAACACTCCGACAAGAAAATAGGAACAAGAGATACTCCACAACACTGGTACTCCTAATTGCTACTCTCTTTACCTGGAGGGGAGGGGTTGGGAAGATTAACTAATTTAGTAGATAAGTTATAAATGCAATGTATATAAAACTAATTTTACCTGTAACATCTCGTTTATTCTTTCAATTTAAAACTCACGATTTTTGAAAACTTTTTCTTTTTAATCACAGTGGAAGACTTTTCTTTTGAAAACTAACTTAAATAAGAATTGCATAATAAATTCTTTTTCGTTAAACTATTTATTAATTAAAACATATCGTACCATAAAACATTGCAACAACGAAATACTTGTATTTCTAATACTTAAAGAATTAAACATCATTTGAAAATCTACTTAATGTAACGAAACACCAATACAAAGTCATTCTTTTCAAACATTACATATCTTCTTTAAACCTTTTAGCCTAACCAGCCGCCAAGTCCGCAACACATAAATGTCTCATCAACTGCTACTATATTTGATCCTTTGCATACCTATATCACAGGAGGAATAATGAGTATATTGCCCAGTAAAGAATATAAAATGTAATGCAACCTTAACCTCTATGACAATTCTACATGTTTTAGTTTAATATACCGTCGTAAGTTGAGTGAGAGCAACCTCTTTAGTTTCCGAACTCACCACTTGGATTCGTTTTTGTGTGAGAGCAATCTCTTCAGTTTTTGAACTCAGTAAAAACGGACCCACCTACATTTACATTCGTTACCATTTACCATTTTCTATTAGGTGAGAGCAACCTCTTAAGTTTCCGAACTCACCACTCGTTGAGTAAGAGCAACATCTTCAGTATCTGAACTTACTCAAACAAGCTATTTCTACATGTGAGCAATCTCTTCAGTATCCAAACCCATAGAAATACCATTCTTATCTTTACTATTAGCCCATGAAATGCATGACGTACATTCTATTAACATATCTATATGAGTGTCACATACAACAGTTCATATATTGCAAATAATACTATAAACAATTAACAAGCAATATTATGCTTCAACTATAACATTAATACTAAACATGTTCCTATTACACTATAATGTCATATATCAAATTCTCTATCATTTACGTACTATTTCTAACTTAGTCTTAATAGTATAAGTACTATTATAGGGTATCCACCAATTAAATATATATTTATGACCTATACTAATTTTCTATATCAATAACCTTTATCTTAGAAAACCATTTTCATCATAACTATTAGTAAATTAATGTAGGAATATATAACCTAACCAGATAACCATCATTAAAGACTAACATATCAATTTACATAAAAACCCTACTCCAGCGATGTAGGTCCTTTCGGACAAAACACAAGCATTATTCCTTACCTCGTGTCCATAGCTCCACAAAGTTAGCATTTAAATATTCTTCCTCGTCCATATCATAAACCTTGCATTTCACAGTTTCCATCACGGTTTCCTCTTTGCTATTCCCTATCCTTCATCATGTTCTCTATTCCTTACTGTCTGCTTATCCACCTCACCATTCACGCGGCACGCGTACAAATTATAGCACCCCCACTGCTCTTTCAAAACTTTAGAAGCATCAACTTTAAAACTCTAACCCACGGTTTCAACTTCCTCCACAATCTCCTCCTTCACAATGTTTTCCTTCAAACTGCACACAACATCACCTTTTCTCAAACCACACAATTTCTGCTTCTTATCAAACTCTCAAACCCCAACTATTCAACACATAAATTCACAGAAGCACTTAACCATCTATCTCCACTACTTCACAGTCTAAACTCATAGTTTCAGTCTCTCTCTCTCTCTCTCTCTCTCTCTCTCTCTCTCTCTCTCTCTCCCTCCCTCCCTCCCTCCCTCCCTCTCTCTGTCTCTCTCTGTCTCTCTCTTTCATAATTCAAGAACTATCTCACACAAGTTCTCTCCAAATTTTGGCTGAGCTTCCGCGTCATTTTCCAACCCCCAAATCACGTCCTCTGCTCCTCAATTTATAGACCACTGACCACGTGAAGATGGAAGGCCACAAGATGTGTAATAAACCATCCAGGCGTTTCAAGACAGAACCATACATTTCATCTTCAGACGTTCATTGTCATCAACCGACAGCCATCATCAATGGTCACTCTCCAATGTCCTTCCAGCAGCCTTCTGAAGATGAAGAGATGACCATAATAATGTTTCACGCATCAGTGAAGTGTCGTCGATGAAGATTTATCAGTTCCAGTGAGCATTTACATCTTCAGACGACATTTAATATTGGCGGTTGATCGATTTTAGGACTATCGACCGTCCTTTGGCTGAATGCCCGCATATCTCATTTTGATTTACTGTCGGTCGATCAACGCAACATTGATCAACCGCCAAGATCAGCTGCAGTTTCCTACTGCGCGTTACATTAAATCTTCACCAGACAATACTTATTCACGTTACTTCCTATAACTTGACACATGCATGCATAAACATTATATATGTACACACATATCAAGCCCTCACCTAATGTCTTATGTGTAATTGAAATATCCTCCATACCGCTTTGTCTTCTCCAAATCCTTATGCACCAAAACCTTATATATATACATATAAACATTTACATCATTTACCAACTTATACTATATGCTTCACATTTTCATACTTAATTATATCCAAACTTCCAAATACGTCCAATTACGTTCAAATCTATTTTCTCTTAGGTCAACACTTGGATTATCTAATTATCCATAATTTTATCCCTTAATATATAAAGTATATATTCCATAATTCCTCTTTCGCCTTATTCTTTTATAAAATCTAATATACTCCAAAATATTATAGACCTTATAACTTCAAGCTTATTATATCCAAGTGCATTTTCTCTTATTAATCTACTGACTGCCAATCGCTAACTCAGTCATGATATCATCTTTTCTAAATCCAAGTGTCATCATCCATTATATAATAACCTTAATCATTCCTTAAATTTATTATGAACATAACGGGGTATCATAATTTACTTATTCCAAATGTATTTCTCTTGACCAATATATTCAAGTCGTCCAATTCAACTGCTAATATCCCAAAATCATCACATAAGTCTTGTGCTTAGCTCAACGAAAATTCAGGATATTACATTACTTTTCTTTCAAAAATCATAAACAATTCAATTATCTTTACCGAGCCATCCATGGATTTTAAAATCATTCAAAACCTCTTTACCGGTTTAATTAAAAATAGGCTTTTTGAGTCATTGATGAGGCAATTATAAATCTTGCTGCATGCGTAGACAACTATATTAAAATTCGACTACATCGCTTTTACTTTTAAATAGCACCATCACAGTGAAAAAAGCAAGTCACTCAATGGATCCTTCTAACACACTATCACATAAAGGCGGCGATCCAAAGACTAGGCATCACCTCATGAGATAAAAGGAATAAAAGTGACGCGTGATCTAAAAACCCAACAACCTCACATGAGTGGCTAGTGATCCGAAGCCCAAGCAAAGACACCACCCATAAAATCAACAACAAATACACCCTAACTAGGTTTAGAGATTCAAAACTCAAGGAGCATGTCATCGCCACCCTATTACCCATTTTCATACAGCGCACAAACAAACCATCTTTACGCAGTAGAAGAGGTACTAGGATAGCCTCGTGATACTTTGACACCGTGACTGTCCAAAGTATCAAGAAAATTCATCCTCCCATATCCATAATGGATCAAACAATGAAATACCATGTACATAAATATAGATGTGTAAAACTCAAGTGTACATATGTACTATAAAAACTGATGTGCTATCAAACAGTCTCTGTCAGGTTTTCATATATGAAAACCCACAAAATACAATGTTGAAAATCAGAATGCAACATAGTGTGATAAAGTATAGAATCCCTACTTCAGCAACAGTTGCTTTTCTTACAAATTGGAGCTACAGCCTCAAGTAATGGCTCAAAATCCTCAAAATCATCCGATTCTATAACACGAAAATATGAATTTCCCATTAACAGAATAACTAGGAAAGGTGGATGGGTCCTAAACATGGATTATAAATTCAAACAGAGAGAATATGTGAAAAAAAAATGTATGGGGAATGGCCTCTGTGGACGCGAAACAATGAAACTGCGGATGTAGAACAATGCATTCGCAGTAGCCTACGTGTGCATTCCACGAACACAAGCATTTCCACAGAAGTCTGATCTTCTGCAGAAGCCTACACTTTTGCAAAAACCTATGTTTACGTGGACACATGCGGATACATGCACTCTGTGGAAATTTCACTCTCCGTCGACACATGTGAGGCACATGCATTTCGTAGAAATTTCACTCTCTGTGGACGTGAACATTTATGCGAAAGCCTAAACTTCGTGCGGGGCACGTGTTCTCAGCAGAAGCCTACCCTCCTACAAACACAAACGTTTCCACGACATTGTGCCTTCCACAAACATGTGCGGGGCACGTGCACTTCGCAGAATTTCACTCTCCATAAACGTAAACATTTCCACATAAAGCCTAAACTTCCGTGGATACAAACAACTTTGTGACATTGTCTCTTCTGCGGACATGAGCTCGTATGTCCATGACAAATTTCCAGCACAAGGCACCACGAGGAAAATGAAAATCCCTCTTTCACCAATTTTTTGTCTCCATTCAGCCTTAACCTTTTCATAGAGACTTTAGGATTTGAGCTTCCAATCTTGAATCCGATTCCAACATCCAATATAGGCTCTCAACTCGAAAATACCTTTAAAAATGGACTTACCCTCAAAATCTCTTCACGGATATTTGCACTCTAAAGCCTCGCGAACAATTCTCAGTTCTCATCCTTGGCGGGATGCTCACTGCACTCACGAGTACTCTTTCACTATAGCTAGTGGCCAAAAATAATAAGGAAAAATAAGGCTTCCTTTACCCTTTTAACTACCAGGAATTGTTCTCATTTACTATTTAAATTGAAATATGTATAATAATACATAAAACATATATTGTAAATGTAACACCCCAAAATCAAGGAAATCTTTTTATCATACCAATGTTATAAAATTGAGCATTTTCCTTAAATGATTGTCATATAAATAATATCTTTTACGTAGCGGAACTCTTTTTTTTTTTATTAGTAGTTTATATTTTATATTTATTCATAACTATTAATAAACCAAACTTTTCCTTTCCATTTTTTCTTTTTTTACAATCACCAAATACCTTTTTTTTAGACATTTCTACTAACATATGCAAACCATGCAATCGTCGTAATTAGTATTTCAAAATAATGTTTGTCAACACAAAACAATCCATGATTCAAAGATATAAATTCTAAGTCCTCCCCCATTACAAAATTTACATGTTATCACTCAGCTACCTCCCATAGCCATAACTGTTTCAACTCAAATATTCAGTCTATTAAAAGCTTCCTCCATAGTTATCTCAATCATGTTCATCCATACATAGGTTCTCATTTCCTTCTACATCACAGGTTTGTTTATGAGTTAAAATAGTAAGTAAGCAATAGAAAAAAGTCAAAGCAATATTTGCAATGAGTGATTCAATTTACATTTTTAGCTTCCACTTTTTAGTCCAACTGTTGGGTATAGTCTAGGGAATGAAATTGGTACAATTTAGTATGCTTCTTGCAGGACAGCCAATTTCAATCTCAACCACAAACGATTCATTACATTTTTTTTTTTTTTCACTTTCTTATCCTTTAATAATGCAAAGCATGTAAAAACATTGGTTTCATTATAAACAAAAAGCATTTAGTCAGAGTCATAGCGTAACAAATACTTTTAACAATAATGAAATTGAAGCCATTTAATCAGAGAACAAAACATGTGAAGTAGTTGAATAAGATATTATAAAAACAACACATTTACTTGAAACAGAGTTTAAAACCATCAAAGACAGCCTATGATGTAGGCGGGTTAAGCCAAAATATGCTATTACTTACTTGTACTTTCTTTTTCCTTTGTCTGTCTCTAATCTCCAAAAAAAACAACCTTTAACGTATCACTTTTACTTTTTTCGACTCTGCTCATTTTTCCGCCCTTTCTCCTTCACAGTTCACTCCCTTATATTGGCGAGAAGTAGAGAGAGAAAGGACATGTGTTGATTTCCTCTTCATCAACATCGGACTGCAACACAGCAAATTTTGGCGCTACATATTCTAATTTAAGCTTTCGCAAATGCGTTTCCATCCATGATCACTAAGGTTCCTGTAATCCCCAGTTTAATGCTAGCATTTAACCAAAACAACCTCGTTTCCCTACAATTGCGAGCCTGTTTCCATCCGTGGATGCCAACGCTCTCGCAAGTCATCTATTTAACGCGGTCCAATTAACCAAAAAGTAACATTTCAACAAACCGTGGACATAATCGACATGTCGTTTGACACTTACTCGCTACGTCCTTCTCGCAAGGGAGTATCACCCATCCGCGGGAGCATCTTTTGGAATCCAATGACTCACATAAATCCTAATTCATGATGTGACGGCTGCAATTTCTCCCTCACGGCAACATTCCCACGCACAAGGGGAATATTTCCCATCTGCAAGAGCATTTTCCCTTGCCTCTCCTACGACTTGATTCAATCATGCTCCACGATCTAACGGTTCTTATCCCTTACACAAAGCATCTTCCACCCTCCCTATTCCAACGGCTTCCTTCTCCCATTTTCTAAATCCAATGATATTTCTTCCACTATTTCTCATCAACTACCAACAACATTATTATTGTAATATTTTTCTTTGTCAGTTTCATTTTTAGTAATTAATCCAACAATATTTATTTATTCCAAATACCTTAGATATTAAAAATATTCAATTTAATTCTTATGAAATCCTACTTAATTATATGTAAAATATTACTTATTTTCCAAGAATATTACAATAAATATACCAAAGCATCCAAATTTTTACCGGTCCGACCAATTGACCAAAAATTCACACGTAACGACTACGCGACAAATCATAAATGATGAGGATAAAATATTGTTTTTACTTCAACAAAAAAAAAAAAAAAGATTGGTATGCCAAGCAACTATTATTTTTAAAGAAAAAATTAATGGACAACAAAATGTAAGCAAATTGAATCAACAATTCAACTAGTTCCAAAGCAATTGGTCCATATTAAATAAAATATATCACAATACTTTAATTATTATTTGTATGTAATTTACTCCATTGGTCTTTATTCAAATTATGGTAATTTTCTTACATAAATTATTTCTTTATTTCAATAAGGTTATTTTTTTATTATATTAATTTCTTTATTTCAATGGATCATTTGATGTATTATTTCACATCAAACTATGCTTTAACAATATGTTCATGAAACAATATATCGTTGAATAATGATAACTGAAGTGTACCATAAGAATGATCTTATTTTTTGTCAATAGTAAAATTTTATATTATATTATATTATATATTAAAATGAAAAAAACATGTCAAATTGTGCGATTTAACTAATATCTTGTCAAAATATATCCACCAACGACCACAAAAATTATAAATATGTACTTTCTAACATTTGGCTTAGCAATTATTGCATATGTTTGGATTTTTAATAATTGACATTAATGAATGATATATAATAAAGGGAGGATTAAAGTATAGAATTAAATAGTCAACTTAGTATTACTCATCATAAATTATAGTACTCGAAATGTAACATGCTAAAATAATACATAGATAATGAATTATAGCAAATAAAAAATCGTCATAAATAAAAATAATTCCTATAAGTATGTGTTGATGTATTATAAATTATATATATATATATATATATATATAGATGATAGTTTAAATATGCATTTATTTTCACCTGCATATTTATAGTTAAAAAACAAAGTATTATTTGATTGGAGCAGTGGATGAATATGTGAGGTTGTGTTGTTGAGACACAAGTCACTCATGCGTCCATGCAGACTTCCAGTTGAGTTGCAGTGAGTGTTATTCTTTCTCCCTCTTTTCTAACAAAGATTCCTGCATTTTCCCGAGAAAACTAGGCATTTAGATAGAGTCCACATAAAATCCGATTTCATCTTCGTTGAGTATTAATTCAAACGACTCTTATTGTTGACAATGTTAGCAAGATGTATACAGTTAAATTGTGTTTTACTCTAGTGTCATGCAGCTATTGAGTACATTCTTTATTTATTATGGTTTGAGTTGCCTTGCTCTCCAACCAAGCCACGATATTTGACTTTTCCATTGAAATATTAGCTGAACGTCAATCTTTTTTTCACCTTTTTCTTCAATTTTTTGGTTGATAATTGTGGTGTGTAATAATAATGCAGTGCGTCGTTTTGGTAAGTGACAAAACTTTGTCCATTTTAATGAAATTTTATTACCCTCTCTATGCTCTCATAGTAGAAGTTGCATAGATTTTGACATCAGATGGGCTTTGTGTTTGTGTGTTGTTTTTTCTATGGAAAGCATCATTATCTTTATCTGTAAATGGGTACTTTAAATGCTGAAATCAATCAAATTAGTGGAGGAAGAAACGAGGACCCGCCAGACATTCTAACCAGCCACAAATAGAATAAATATTTTACAAATCTCAAAAACACAAATTGCACATGCACCTTTAAATTATTGGGATCTACCAATCAAGGCCCGCGCCACAATTGGGGCTCCAGTTATTTTTTCAAATTAAAAAAAATCAAATCCACGGAATTATTTGACTGCATCCCATCCCGGACTATCCCATCCCCCGGACAATCCCACGCAATTTCGAATAAAAAATCAAATCAAATAAAAAATGACAGTGAGGCACCCACTTCCTAGGCTATAATCGCCATTTCCCTCACGCACGGGAGAGGGCGGGATCGCGTGCGCCCCTCCCACACAGGTATACTGTGCAGTCGTCCTTAGGGCAGATGGTTGGGACGTACGATATCTCATCACACCCCTCCGTTCGGTGCCTCTTGAAATCCAGCAGCGTCGAGAATAGCGCCAGGAACAGAACCAGATGATTCAGAGCGTACCTCTGGCCCACACACTGGTGGGCCCCCGCCCCGAATGCCAAGTAGTTTCTTTTGAAAACCCGGTCCTCTTGCCTTTCCTCAGAAAATCGGTCCGGATCGAACCGATTCGGTTCGATGAAACCCTGGAATGAGGATTCGTAAACTGAGGGGAAGACGATGGCCCCTTTCGGAATAGTGTAGGAATCCGTTAATGGGAAGTCGGCGGCGGCTACGTGTGGGACTAGAGTCGCCGGAGCTCGGTATCTGACCACCTCACGCGCCACCGCCTGCGTGTACTTCATTTGCAACAACTGCTCTGATGAGATCAAAGTGTTCGATTCCGGCGACCATAAGCTTTCGACTTCTTCCCGAACCCTGGCTAGAACTTCCGGATGCGAGTCGAGAAGCGTTATAGACCATAGCAACGACGACGTCGAGGCGTCCTGAGCGGCGAAAAGGAAGTCGAAGAGGTAGGAACCGATCTTGATGTCACTGGTGTTCGGGGGTTGCGGTTCGCCGGCTTCCGCCCCGGCCGCGAGCTCCTTTACCAGCTCTTGCATCCAGAAATCAATCAAACACGAAGGCTCTTCTTCCTCTTTCGACATTTTCTCTTTGCTCTCCGACGCACATGCAGCCAACGTTTTGATGAGACGGTCAACGCCGAGCCTCGCATTTCGGAACGCCGTTCCGGGCAAATCGATGGGGAACTTCAATAGACCGACATTGAAGAGATTGTAATCGACCTTAAACTTCTCTCTCGCCTCGCGTCCCAAATACGGGCCAACGAAAACCGTTTGGGAAGTTTCCAGATTCATGTCGCGAGCCAACAGTCGGAGAGGAATCGGCTTCGGAGAATTCTCTGACGCAATCTGCTCCCAAATCTTCAAGTGCTTGAGAATAATAATCTGCTGGAGCTCAGTGTAGGTAGAGAGAGCTCTGGGGGTGAAATTCGGAGCAATCCGCCGGCGGAGATCTTTGTGATCTTGCCCCATCATGTAAATCAAATTGTGTTCGCCGAAAAGCTTCTTCCCGAAGGGATGGCCGATGAGATGGAAAGCGTCGGGGCGGACATTGGCAAAGATCTTGTGGGAGAGTTCAGTGTCTCGGATGAAGACGATGAACTTTCCGACGATATAGTTGACAGAAAATCCCAAACTGGACGACTTAGAGAAAGCAGACTGGGTGTCCCAGAAACGGGTCGGGTCACGGACCAAGGAGATTGCGTTACCCAGAAAGGGAACTACCATGGAAGGACCCGGAACTGAAGCTTTCTTCTTAAAATAGGAGATCTGCTCCAGAAAAAGAAGCATCAGTGCGAGACCAACAAAGAACGAAATGACGGGCGATAAACCAGCCAATAGAGTATCCATGGCGTTCCCCCTTTGAGCGAGTGAACTGTAGAGAGAGAGAGAGAGAGAGAGAGTGAAGGATATGGTCAAAAGTAGAATTCCACAGAGAAATCTAAGAAGAAGAGGACTGTATACTGGTCAGGAAAGCATTCTGTCCATGGACAATGCGCTCTGAGCTTTGGGCGAAGAAGAAGAGGTGGGGTTGATATCCAGCTGTTAATGGAAGAAGATGAATCGGAGGTTCACCATCACACTCATGCATCCCCTAAATAATATTATTATCTTCTATTTCTGTACTCTTCCTTTATTAATTAATTTAAATAATTTATTCTTTTTAATTATTTCTTACTTAAGATAAAATATAAAAAAATAAAGAATTATAAGACAATGACAAGTCAACTACTAATAATTTTGTCTAACAAATAAAATACTTAATTATAAAAAATAAATGATGCAAATATTGCTGTTAACTAGTTGAAAGAAACATTACAGTAAAGACAATATCGAAATATTACTGCGAAGACAATGCTGAAACATTACTATTTTACAAATTTAATTTTACTTCAGTTTTACACTAAAATTGTAGTAATTTAAGTAATCTTACCCCGAAAATCATGTCAGTAAGCTCCGATATGGTCTTCTCGTCGTCAAAAGCAATTAACACATTTTCAATTTTCTAAACATCCTCCTCTCGATTTCATTCGTTTAGTTCTCTTCACCGTCTTTGCTTCCCTCTTCTTAATGCGTCGTCATTGTCTAGTTCTCATCATCAATAACTCATTGTTCGCAGCGAAAAACAATTTTTCCTTTGCAAAAAATTGTCTTTGTACAGCTGAAAATTATCTTTCTATAGTAGAACATTGTCTTTCCTGAACGAAAAATAATTTTTCTAAATTTCTATTTCAAGAACTCACTTTCTGCTAAAAAAAGACAACTTTTTTTAACGAAAAATATAACAGTAATATTTACTCTATTATTTTCATAATTGAGTATTTTATTTATTAATAAAAATTATGTAGTGGTTAATTTTGTTTACTTAATTAAGTTGAGTTGTTTTGATCTATTTAAATATTTATAAGTTGTTTTTTATTCTTGTGCATTTTCCTCACCTTTATTGAATTCAAAAAAGTCATTTGCAGACATTATTATTAATAAATCATAAATTAAAGCAGAATAGTTACGCAAATAATTTAATACAAATTAGCTTCTACATAGATTAAATTTAAGTAACTAAAAACACAAGGACTAATATCAGATTTTTTCCAAAATCTAAAAAATTTTCCAATTTTTAATATTTTGCAAGTACAAATTACATAATTATTGTTAATGTTTCAGAAATGAACTAATTAATACTTCAACCTTCTCAGCTACTAGACCTGGAGTCTATCAAATAGTCAAAGTAATAACATGACACTGACATATCACATATGGTCCGGTTGACACCATGACCCCACCCACGACTCAGAATCATCTAGGGATGTTCAATGTTCATGGTCCCCAATCCGACCCAAAAAATAATTTTGGAACTCGAACCCAAATTTTTTTATGACAAAACCGAACCAGATCCTTGCAAAAAATGCCGGTTTAGTTCCAATTTGCTTCCTAGCACAAAAGCAAATTACCTTAATTTCATCATTAGACTTATAAGTCTAGCCAAAATAAAACTAATTTCAAATGATCAAACAGAAAAATCTTAGAACTATCAGCAAAACCAGAAAATACAAACTCAAAACAAAATATTACTTGAGAAATAAACTGAGAACAAAACAATAAAGTGGGTACGGCAAGTGCACCGTTGCTTCTTAAGCCCACATTGATAATTTGGCTCAATTTGATTAATTTCACTTTTTGCATTTGTCAAACCGAGAACAAATTCCCAAACTTTAAAAACAAGCGTCGGTTTGATGGACCTAGAAACCGACCAAACCAAACCGAACCAATTGGTTTGACTACCCCTGGAATCATCTCATTTTTCCTCTTCCAAAATCTCTCCAATATCACAAAGAGAAGCTCTTCAAAGTGACCACAAACACTTTAATGAAGCATTAAAATTTTAAAACATTCGAATTTTAAGACAGTATCATGAAGACTGAGAGTGCAGTAGCGTCTAGCACCAATAAAAGCTATCATACCCAGAATTATGTCATTAATGACTACAATCTTGGAGGAACAAAAGCAATAAAACTAGTATATAGATTCAAAACTGGATACTAACTGTTCACTTCAAGAGAAATAAAAACCAAACATTTCTGTTGTGAACAAGAAATGCGAGTTTATAGCCTTCTTCCTCTTCTCCCACCCTTTCTGCGAGTGCTGTCTGTTGGGATAGGAGTCACGTCCTCTATACCATATCAAATGTAAGGGGGAAAAATCAATATTAAATCAAAAAAGGAATCGACTCCAGAACAAAGCAAGCATACTCAAAAGCCAAAAACCTAGAACCTCAGCTGGTTGGCAAAATTTCCAAGTACGAGGAAGGTAGGGTTGTTAACGTAACGGTCATAACTTATGTGCAGCATAGTATTGCATTTGAAGCATTATATAACTAAAAAGAATACACTTTAAACTCTTAATGCTGACTAATCAAGTCATCAAGGTTTGGCAGTGCACATACCATAAAGAAAGGCTCGCTGACTGGTGGGTTTTTTTTATTTGTCAAAACAATATATAAAACCAAAATGGCTGTTCCAAATTAAGGCTCACCTATACGCCCTATTTTCATTCCAGAACGAGCAAGGGCACGAAGCGCAGACTGAGCACCTGGACCAGGTGTTTTTGTTTTGTTTCCTCCAGTAGCACGAAGCTTGATATGAAGAGCTGTAATCCCAAGTTCCTGCAAAAGAAAAAAATCTTTTTAGCACTTTTCAGCTTTTGAATGGTTGCAATTTTGCTTGCTACCAGAAACAATCAACAAAATGTGAAAAAAGGATATGGTTTATAGCTAGGAGTTTGGAACTTTAATGCTTGAAAAGGTTATCGATCAATCATAGGTTGATAGAGGTTCAGGAGTAACATATAGTGTAAATGAAGTATAAGATGTGAAAAGGCATTCACTACAAACTAAAGCCTTGAAAGAAGAAAAAACCTTGCATCTTTGCGAAACATCCTGTGCTGCAAGCATGGCAGCATATGGGGAAGACTCATCTCTATCAGCTTTCACCTTCATTCCGCCTATTTTTCAAAAATAAATAATACTAGATTATTGAAGACGTTTTGCTTCATTGTTAACTCTTAAGTGCTTGGAAAGACAAATGGGAAGTGACTCATCCTACCTTTCATGTATCTATAATAATCGAACTTCCTATCCTTTAGCTTATTCAACACATTTGATCAAGATTCCAATAATAGAATATTTGAATATGATGGCATTATAAATCAGTAGCAAAAGTAATTCACAAAATTCTTCTATCCTACTCAGATACATATATTTATCTGAGTATATATACATATAAAGAGAAAAGAATTAATTTTGACAATAAGTACATTAAATACAATATGAGAACGGAGTTCTTTACCAGTTTGTCAGATACATATATTAAACCTAGTACTCATATAAATACAATGTGAGAAAGGAGTTCTTTACCAGTGATTCGGACAAGGGTTTCTCTCCCGGACAGATCAGTCACATGCTGCAATTTTGATAATAAATAATTGTGATCCAGATAAATCAAGTCTTATTTAATAACAAATATTCACTTACAATGAATGTGTCGTTGAAGGAAGCAAAGACGTGGGCTACACCAAATATATGTTCTCCTTCTCTCACAGAGGGTCCAAGAGTCACAGTTTCTTCCTTTGGCTCCCTAGTTTTTCTCCTCGACTGAAAAATACAAAGACAAGAAAATTAAACCTAAGTTGGGATGAAAATTTAAATTAAATTTTAATACATACTAGATACATAATAACGCTCAATCTCCGAGACAGTCCTACAATTCAATTTCCAGGAAATAAACTTGGTGATTAATGAAAATAAAACTTTAATTTTGCATCTCGCTTTTGTGGCAGATAAAGAAAACGTCAATTTCAAACACTTGCAAATACTTGTACCTTCCAATTTGGATCTATTTTCTAGATGATCAAGAATTAGTTATCGCAGCGGTTTTGGTCCCATAACTAACATCGAACACTGTCATAGCTAATACATAAAAGTTTGGAATTACAAACAGAAATACACAAAGAAGAAATCAAAGGCCTAATTCTTCAGTAATCAAGCATCGACCGATACATCAACATCAACGAGAAGAGAAAAATCAATCCATCACCAAGCAATAGCAAACTCAACAGTCGGAAACAAACAACATGAATGCAAAGCGCAATTGAATGAGAAGAAGTTGAGTATAAAATCGCCAAACCATTGCTCCGAGACGATGAGTATCAAGGCTTACGACTAGCTCCTCCCACGCTATTCCGTCGACAGCGAATCCTAGAAGAAAAACAAAGGAGATGACAAACTGCGTCTTATAGGAAGAAGATTTTTTAGGGTTTTACAGACAAACAGTAAAGTTCGTGATTTACGTAAATACCCCTTTGGGCTATAATCATTGCAGCAATAGGTTTAATTCTTCATTGTTTTATCGGATTATGGTCGTCCGCTGGGCTGTACGAAGAAAGAGGTATTTAGTTTTTCGAACCAATTTGTGCTTGATGATATTAGTAAATTAAGCTTACCCAATCAAAGCGTGTGTGTTCGTATTGAGTCCTCCTCCGACGAATCTTCCTAATCTTTTACATGATTCTAATTGTTCCTACAATGATTTCGAACATAAATAAATGTGAAAGCTTCGAAGATGAAGCTCCAGGCCGAGATAAACCGCACAAATCAGCCGTACTTTATAAATATGTAAATAATTACAGGGGCCAAAAAGGTATCAGAACCATGTCCAGCAAGATTGGAAATACGCAACACTCCACCGGCCCATTTTCAATCCATGGTTAACAAACTACCATAAACACAAGTAAATTAACATGTGGCTAGCTTAGGCTGGCTACAGGCTGTGGAGGTCAGCCCGGCCTCGTCCCATCGTGAATCCTCGGGTCCCATCGGGCATTCTAGGCCCCGGCGGTGGCTTCGAGGCTTCAATGGCGGCACGGGAAGAGGATGGAGATCCATGACCTGAACATAATATAAAAATTAAAAATTAAAAAAAAAAGTCCAATGACAACAATGAAATCAGAAAACCCAAAGAACCCTAGGGCAAGATTACTAGTTAACATTATACCCATTCCATTCACGCCCTTATACGCATGCCTTCTTGGTCGTCCCCGATTTCGAGCTTTATGCCCATTTTTCTCCTTGGTCAAGTGATCCTCTTCCTAACATTAAGCATAACAATAAAGCACAAATCATATGCATTGCTCACTAGTTTTATTCATCAACCCAAAGAGAACAAGTATGTCTAGAAGATGCAAAGCATTGTCCATCAAGCTTTCCATCTAACCAACAATTTCTAATGAAAACTATTACCAAAAAGAGTATGCACAAGTGCTTAAAACGACAATGTGAGCCTACCTCTTCATCATGTACATCATCCTTGTGCTCCGTATGTTCATCTCCAGCCTGATCAGATACTCGTCCTTCGACGTTCTTCTCAGATTCAGCTCCCCTCCAGGGTTTTCTTTGGACATACTTTCCCTAAAACATTGAAATCAGCTTACAATTGCTTCTTATTGGTAAAAAGAGATATGAACAAGACAAATTACCACACGGCTAATAAGTTTGACCCGCATGCTATTTCTCCAGTCCTGTTCGTCATTCAAAGTTGCCACCTATCCAATCATCATAATAGAGCCATTAAAATAAGTTCACTGAACCAACACAATGGCATGTCAAAAACATATCTACTCACCGCTTTCTCAGCAGCCTCCACAGTCTCATACTCCACAAGAGCATGTAACTACACAAAGACAAACAAAAAATAAATTGATAATTTAAAAAGCATAAATCATCTTGAAACTGCTAACTATACAAACCAGTTGAACATATTACTTGCATTGACAACTCAGAGAATTTAAATTGTTTTTCAAATCTAAGCATTACACAATTGTAAATCAGAAAGAACTGATTGCAGATGGAAAATTAAACCTTGTCAATTGAGAAAAATTTGTGTATTTTAATTTATGACAACAGCTCCAGACAATAAAAATAGTCATTACGTCAGCATCATTATCAATAAAATAATAGCTATTCTATTTGTTTTGTATTATAAAATGTTTCATCAAAGAGAAATAGGAAATAAAGATAGAGTTTTACTAACAAAACTATTTCTTATGACCCTTAATGTGCATGTGTCATCAATTATAAAATCCAGCGTTCTTCATTCACTAGCCACACATGAAACAAATAGCAATAATAAATACAATGTGAAGAAGGTTTTCTAGGTTAAAAGTAACCCCACAGGAAAGCAAATAGATGATCGGTAAAAGGTAATCATCAAAAGTTACTTCAAATAATAAAAGAACAAGTAGTCAACAGAATGAAATAAAAAAGAGAAAGCAATCAACATAAAAGACTTTTTACAAAAAAAAGAGTAAATGCTCAGTAATTTTGTCATACCTTACTGATTGTCAGCGCCTCAACCTTGTTGACTTTTTCAGTTTTATCTGTGCACTGCGGGTCACGTATGCTTACTTTCTTTATGCTGAAAGTTTAAGAGGCACTCTAAAGTTGGTAAAACAATTTTTAAAAAAATCATAATATGAAATGAGATGGCATGAAAATGGCTAGGGTACCTTCCCGCTTCTCCAAAAATTCTTCGGATATTTGCAACTGTATGATCCTCTGGGAGGTGTTCTACCAATACAGTACATAACTAAAGTCCAGATATTGTAAAACAAAAAAAAAACATATCAAAATGTTATTAAGTTTACACAAACAAAATGAGAAGTGCCATTTGCATTTCATCTTTATCGCTATATACCTTAGGATCCCTGACCTCTGTCAATGAAAGAGGACGGAGTCGTCTGATCTTCTTTCCATTGGAACTAACAACCTTCAATTGCCACAAAAACATATGCATTCCTCACTATATAAATATACGATAGTAAAATATAGTAATTCAAGTGTAAGACATTAAGGATCATACAAGAAGAGATGACTCCCTCAATGCAGCCACAATAAACAAGTTGTCCCTGGTCAGTTTCTTTATTTTCCTAAAGGAGGCAATAACTGCTATTGGAACTGACCAAAATAAGCCAAAAATGTATTAGTGCATTTATCCAGAGAAAAATTTAAAGTGATGATATATTGAAAATAAATTGACGCATGAAACCACAAGGTTTCACATTGTCAACAAAAACAAACAACTAATCCAAACTCCGTACAAATTTACTTGCAGTGTATGTTATGGAACCTTCATACACGAAGATAAATGGGAGAAACATATAAAGTGTAAATTTGAATTAAGAACAGTAAAGCTTCTCAAAAGCTAGTTATAGTATCTATATCAATAGCATGCCGTGACAGATGGCGACCAATTTTTAAGGTTCTTATATCTTGTAGAAACTGTATTTTATTACATTTATGCCTCCAAAGAGACAATTTACCAAACAAAAGGAGTATGCCCTCTACCCACTAATAAAGAATTTCCAGCAGAAATACATTGAATATAATGTTTCAATTTCAGTTTGATATCCAGCCTACTTAAAAACTTAAATTTTTTACACTAGGAAAACATAGACAGTTATTTTTATTTTAGTTATGATCCATGTATACCTGCCACTCACACGAAGAGATGACTATTGTAGCACTTTAACATACAAGTGAAAAATTAAAGGAGATAAATTAACTAGCGATAAAAATCATTTGAAACTATATAAAGCCAGAATCAAGGAAAAGTATCCAATGATGAAAGCTTTCCCAAAACGACTTAAAACTGAACAACTACAAACTCACCAAACCCCTCTTTGTTCTTCTTCACCAAAGCCAACAAGTACTTATCTGTAGGCAAATTTTCGTCACTGAAATAATATTCCACCTGAAAAATAATTGAGACATTGCATCATGGAACAATTAACAAGTAAAGTACGTGAAAAATATTGAATCTTTTAAAATAACAATTCATGATTATAGAGTCCAATTCAACTGCGTATATGCCAAAAACAAACCTAAAGTGTATTGCAGGATATATTCATTAGTCCACAACAAAACTATAAAAAATTCCAACTTTTGGTTAGTGGTATTAAGAAGCAGAAACGTAATAAATTTACCAAAAACAAAACAAAACAAAAATCTTCCAATGATTTTTAAAAAAGGTAATGACATAATAAACAAGAAAAGTAAGCAGCATATGCTCTTAAATTAACAAGTCATAATTTCGGAGTCCAACAACGTAAATGCATCCAAGTAAATAGCAATAACCATATGAACTGAACTGCATTGCAAAATCTACTTTGAAGTAAAATGCCGTGCAGCATCTATTTGGCAACCAAACCCTTTGTTTTGGAGGTAAAAACAGCAGATTAGTGCTAATAATGCATCTAGAACTACGTCCTTGAGAGATAAAGCGATTAAATACGAGCCTGTCTTGATTCAATCACCATTGGGAAGCCCTTTGTTTCAAAAGTTACTTACATCATGAACAAAAATTTCTGAATATACGCGCTCAAACATGAAGTTAATAACTCCAACTCAAACATTTTTTCAAAAACCGATAGAAGGCAATAAGGGGGGATTCAATTTCAAAAACTTGAGAAGAAAGAGAAAGAGAGAACCTAGAAGGGCAATCACCTGCTTGATAATCTTGTGCTTCAGATTCTCAGGGGGAACGACGGCCCCACCTGACGGGTTCTGATCCTGATCCTGATCCTGATCATGATCATGATCCTGATCATGATCGTACTCCTCCTCCTGCCCCTGCTCGATGGCGTGAAAGTGAATGTCAGAAACCCCTTGATCAGGTGATCCAACAGGGGGAACATCGGCATCATCATCGTAAAGCGGAGAGGCTTCGCCGGAGAGGGGGACGGGCCGAGGAAGGGCGGCGGGAGAGGTGGGAGCCTCTTCCATGTTGGAGGAAAAATGAGAGGAGGAACAGGGCCGATAAACCTCCCCCTGCCCTTTCCTTCTCCTGGCCACCGCAAATTCGACCTTCTCTCCCTCAAATATTCAAAGGTCGACACATGGTGAGGATGAATTTGTCATTTCCCACCCTTTTACAATTTTCTGTCAGGGTAATTATTAATTTACTATTTAGTCTTTGAAGTTTGGTACCTTCAACTAATTCTTTAAATTTTATATTTTTAAATCTAACGCCTCAAAAATTTAAACCTACGCGACAACATTTATCAGCTAAGCACCTCTCCCATTTTTTAACAAAATCGCTCTCTCTCTCTCCCTCTCTCCGCTCGCTCTCTCTCCTCTTTTCTTTCTTCCGCTCACGCCCTCGCCATAGCCGACATCTCTCTCGCTTTAACGTCACTGAACAACGTTGGCTCGCATACACCGGGGAGGTTATCTTCACCTTCATCGTATCGGTTTTCATCGCCCCCAACACCTTCTTCAGCAGGAAACCTACCAATGGAGCCTCTCTGATTCGCCACCTTCAACAAGAACATGAAAAATCTCAATTAAATTTGAAAAAGAAGAACCACCCAGCTTTTATGTTGACGACCCATTTAACCATTTGACAAAACAAACTTATTTGGTTCACAATTAACACATGCAGCCGCCATTAGAACAGTCGAGATAGAGCTCTACGCACAGAGAACACTACAATGTCACCTTCACCTCTATAATTCCTCCGGGAGACCCTGATCTTATAATTCCTCCGGTTCCTGTTTTTTCTCTTGTTTCAGTTTCTTCTCAACTTAAATAACCGGCGACCAGCAGACATCCTATCACAACCCACAAGGGAGCCGGAGAACGACTCGATAAAAAAAACAAGTGAATCTCTCAACTGTTTTTTCTCTTAAGGTATATTAATTATCAGTCAAAATTTTAAAATATTACTTATAAAGCAGGACCTAAGAAATTTGGGTTTAACAAGCTCAATAGTAATATCAGATAGAATAGTAATTGGGGAGAAGGTAAGTTAAGAATTACAGTTATCCAAATAAAATATATCTCACAAAATATCTTTTAAGGGAGAATATTAAAATAAAAATAAAACTTTACCGAATCTAAATTTGACTTGGCAATTGAAAATCTAATTGATAAAATTATGAAAGGTGTCATTGAGGTGAGTTGACTAAACTCAATAGAGATTATATTTTTAGAAAAAAAATTTGATTGAAAGGATGTTTAAGTATGCATTAATTTAAAACTCACGTTTTATAAATTTCTTTCAGAAAAATGTGTACAAAAAAGCATGTTTGTAAAATCACTCACTAATATATGGTACATAATTAAAATAATCTCTTGTTGTACGAATTAAAAATCATAATGAAAACGGAGTCAGTCACAGACTCCAAACACACCATGTCATAGGCATATATCAGAATAAAGGCGATGTTCGGCGATCGTAAAAGCCAAAGAAATACTCTGATCAGGTTTAGGGATTCACAACCCAATGATACACACACATTACAACTGTCATATTACCAATTTTAACTTTAGAGATTCGAACCCAAAGACATGTCACACATCTCCTATTACCCATTTCACAACGAACAAACACATTCCGCACGCTAGAATGTGTGAAAATAAAACAGACCTCAAACTTGGTCAATCAAACTTGATTCACACGACCAAGTTGATTCATAAATTTAAATACATGTTTAATTGAAACGTGTATAGTGAAAATAAAATATAATATAAAAATATGACAGTCATGAAATGAACGCGTCATTTTAATATGAGATAAATTTCAAAATATTCACTTAAAAAAAAATTATGCAATGCAGTGTATAAAATAAATCTCTACCTCAAAAGTGGCTTGCACAGACCAAAGCCCAATGTCCAATTAGTCCAAAATCCAAAGTCCACAAATTTTTAATTAAGTAGGGTACCTATCCAAAAATATAGTATAAATGTTTGGGTCAAATTTTATATCTAAATATTTCCAATTCTTATTTAAAAATTTAACACAAATTAATGGGATAAGGGAACACTCACATCTGGCCCAAAAATAGGCCCAAACAGAAACTGCTTTTGGTCCACTCAAGCTAGGCCGAGACTAGCATTTTGCCCAAAAGAAAATAGGTTCGATTGGACCTTAAATTTATGGCCCAATATGGCCCGGCCCAAGCTCACCTAAACTAGACAGCGACCCATGCTCAGTCCAGTCTGCTGGTTTAGACAATTCAGACGAGGACAAGCTTCGTCCTCGTCTTTGCCTCTCTGCAGAGAGGATTTTTTAGGCTGACGTCGACATGATCAACGTCATCTTTGGTAGAGATTTCCATCCTCAGCCACCCATCCACCCAGGTTGGGTTCAAGGCGACAGATGCCATAACGTAACACCTCCGGTGCCGAGAGCCGTCGTTTTCACCAACGATTTCCCTCTCAAAATCAAGTTGAAAAATCACCACAATCAACAAACAAACTCCCTTACCAACAATAATCAGATATCGACAATTCAAGCTTTTAAACTATGGCCAATAAACGGTGACAACCCGCAAAGCAAAAAAATCAGAACTTTGTACCTCACAGATCACTTGTAATGTCCGGGGTTTTTAGTTGTGTGTAATTATTTAATTAAGTGGAAATGCGAAGTATTGACAAATTATTAAGTATTGGAATATATATAGGAGTTGAAGATTTAAAGAAATTGAGGAAAATTAAACGGAATCATGAGACGGAGTGGGCAGTCGATCACGTCCTGGGTAATTGACGGGAGTTGCTGAAGATGAAATTGGCGGACGATCTACATAATGGTGGTCGATCGTCCTTTAGTTAAATCGATCATCCGCCATTAATTTTCGACATCTAGATGTTATATTCGATTGCTAGAAACGTTGAACGCTCGGCTTTTGACATTCTTGTGTCATCTAATGTCTCTCTTGACATTTTTTCTTCAAGGAGTGACTGAAGAGTCATTGAGATGTATTATAAATAGGACGTGAAGATGGAAGTTTTTCCTTCTAGAAAAACTTGTATGAGAGAGAGTTCGCCTCTGTGAGATTATTTTGAGGGTGCGGTCAACGGGAAGGATTGCTACTGAGGGAAAAGGAAAGCTACATGAGATAAGGAATATTGTATGTGGTTTGTCTGTAAGAACCTACATCACAGGAGTAGGAAGTTGCCATGTGTTGTATACTGTAGTTTACGTTGTTTTCTCTCTGGAGACTTTAGTTAAGGAGATATAATGTAATACCCTAACTTTTATATCAGAGTTTAAAAAGGATAAAATGAATAATCAATTGGGGTATAATTGGAGTAGTCGGACGGTACGCATTAAATTATGTTAGGAAAATAAATAATGAGATTTATTGAGAATAATTAATTAAGGGAAATTAAATAAATGAAAGAGGAGGATTTAAGATAAAATAATAAATAAATTGAAAGAAATAAATTAGGAGAAAAATGAAGAAAAATCGGTTAAGGAAAAATGGAAGGGAGTTGTGTAACGACCCGGTTTTTATTTCTTTCGAAAATACTTAAATTTAAAACTTTTCTTTTTATAAAAAACGTCAGAATATTTTTCCTTTGTAAAACTCGATCATTAAAACTTTTTACTTAAAACATTTATCAATTGTAGTGGAAGTAATAAAATGCTTTTATGAAATGCAGTGGAATTAAAACAAAGCATTAAAGCATATTAAGTATTTTTCCAACCCTTTTACAAATAATTTCCATTTAATTTTTTAGCCCATCTGTGATGACCCATCAATTTAAAACTCTTTTTCTTTACTTAAAATTTAGCGGAACAAAATTTTTCTTTTAAATCGAAAAGATTAATCAATCAAAAAGCATTTAC
>CM039481.1:28957814-29030916 GCA_022433065.1 Begonia loranthoides
GCCCTTTCAATTGTCAAAATAACCAAACCGGACCAGTGGAAAACCCGTTCACTTACATTTCCCTCCTCTTTTATCTTCAATTTTCCCTTTTATTTTAAATCCTATCCATTTCTCCTTTTAATTTAAATCCATACATTCCTTTATTTATTTTTATTTCTTAATCCTCCTATATTTCATTTATTCCAACTTTAATGTCACTCACTTAATTAATATTACATATACCTATATTTATATCAAATATACGTATCATATATTAATAAACCGAATTCCAACTCCCAATTTATTTCCAATGTCTCAAAAATACTTATCTGTCCAATTTAATTTATTCGACTCTTTCCAATTTGATTCTTCTTTAAATGACCAATAATAAATTATTAACCATATATTTTACTTAATTAATCATAATCATTTTCTTCTATTAGATCATCATTAATCATTGTAAATAATATCTCAATAATCTAATTTATCCGAATAGGCTAATATCCAAATTTTCCTCCGATCAATTTCTATTTTTTTTTTGTTATAAAAAATCGAGATATTACAAGTTGAACCGGTTCGCTAGGGATTAAATCAAATGGCCCGCTGGCCATTTGAGAGAGTGAGAGAGAGAGTGAGATCGAGACCGAGAGAGGGAGAGACGAAGAGCGATGGAGAGATCGGGAGAAGGGGGTGCGACAAGTTAGTGAGGCGACTCCTGCGGGCGATGCAGCCTTCTCCGCAGAACGGGTACGACAAGGAGAGGTGCGGAGTTAGGGCTCGAGATTGGAACTCCCGGCATGGCTGTGAATCATCGGTGGAGGTAAGTGTTGTTTCAATTGTTGATTGTCGAGTAACTCGACTCTGTAACGAACAATTCAGTGGACAAATTGGTAACGACGGTGATGGCAGGAACAAATTGGCAATGGAAGAGGGATGAACCGTGACCCGTACGGTCATGCTAGACCAAACCGGAGCTGGTTCCTCCAGCTCCTCCTCTGGCAAGCTTTCCACGCGGCAATTGTTGGTTGGACCACCCTTCCTTGAAGTGGGTGATTATCCATCTGTTTTGCAGTCTTCTCTCTGCCTATATAGAACTCCTCCCCGGAGAATTGAATGCGGAGGAAAATGAGTGAGGGACAGTGAGTGATGGCCGAGAACTGAGTGGCTGAAGTGGGTGTTCTTCAGGTAAAAAGACCTCCTTCATTCTTTCTGGTGGATTATGTGAAATTATACTCTGTTGCTTGGATGGTTATTGAATGATAAATGTGTTAAGGTGATAATTGGACTCTATTGTTATTCCCGACTATGAAATGCTATAAATGAGGGATGGATGATTCTTGGTTCTTTTTGTATTTCTTGTGTGATCTTTCACAGATGGGTTTTGTTGAGATATACCGTGGGAATGCATGATGATAGGAAATTTGTGATATAGTTAGGTACTTCCCTTTTTTTGTGATATATGGTTTTGTTGAAGGTGCTAATCTGTTGATGGGTTTGACTTTGTTGGATATTAATTGTTGTGTCCCGCCATGAGTTATGAAGATATGGGTTTATAGTAGAGTTGGGTTCTTTGTGTGTTGGTAACTACTGGATGTTGGGTTTAAACTATTAATTGGTTCCTGCCGAGGAATATATGTGGTGAGTAATGAATTTTAGAACTGTTGAGTGATTAAGTGGTGAAGGAGAAAGTGAATGGGTGTTTTCGGACTACAATATCTTGTTAGGTAAATGAAAAAGGAACGTTAGTTAAGATTTATAATTGATAAGTATTAATAAACAAATGATAATTATCTTGGAGATATTAACGAGAAACAGGATAACTAAATGTGCTTTATTGGTTGTTGTTGTGAAATATTATCAGGTCACATTGATGGAATGAGCAACTGTTGTGGGTTGTTGCTATTTTGTTATGCATGTTGGATATTCTGGAATTATGTTTGTGAAGTAGTTAAGAAATTAAGTTCAATATTGGACTGTTAAGGCATTTTAAGTTGTTCTGTTCTTCATTATTGAGTTCTAGTGGTGATGAAGAAAGAGTAGTGAAATGGTTAAGAATAATGAACAATATGAATGAGGTTGATAATTTGTGGTTTTAATAATTGTCCATTTAATGGTTTTAAAGGTATCAAGACGATTGACATAATCGCATTGAAGACTCTAGGTAAGTTTATACTTACTGTACTTTGGTCTTCGGACCCTACATCGCAAGAATTGAGATTTGCATGTTGTGTGTTCTTTTAATGATATGTTTACTAGTCATTTATATCATCATATAGGATTGTATGTATTCACGAACATATTGCATGACATAATTAATATATGTAAATAACCGTGTGGGGGTTCGGATGATTTGGTGACATTCCATATGGTAGGATACTCCCACATAGGGAGCAGTGAGATAGGAGTTAGCTCTGTGGAATCTATGGTTCACACTTTCCCTATTCTGAAACCCCCAACGTCATTAACAAAAGTGAGGATATCGACATGTGGAACAACCCCAATGGATATACCTCCTCGTCGGAGTGAAATGGTTCAGCCACATGACCCTATGGAGTATTCCACCCTAACTTCTAGAAGAGATATAGTTCTCTTATGTAATGCATTGTATGATCATGCATATCATTTGCATTGTATTTCTTTCTATCACTTACTGAGCGTTAGACTCATTAGTTAGGTCTTGTGATGTAGGTACGTATGAGAAATAGGTGAACAGGTTAAAGACAGTTGATGAAGGATTTGCACAGGTAGATCTTGTGGCTGGCTGGGCTAAAGAATTTAAAAGGAAATTATTTGTAAAAGGGTTTGTAAATTACTTAATATTCTTTAACATTTTGTTTTAATGAAAGGAAGAATACTCTGATGTTTTTATAAAAAGAAAAGTTTTGAATTTTACGTGATTTTAAAGTAAATAAAAACTGGGTCGTTACATATAATGGTTTTTTGCATGTTTTTCCTTGATAAGAACTCTATTATTGCATGCTTTATCATTTGCTAATAGTTATTTAGGTCAAAGATCAATGGTGAGAAAGAAATGAATTACCTGTCATTGTTTTCTGTAATGTATCACTATTGTTTTCCTTGTTTGTTCTTTAGAAAGAATTGGTTCTGTGATAGAGTTATTGATAAGGATAGTTTCTGAATGCTTTTGTTAATTTGATTACTATAATAGTTAGACTTCAATGTTATCACTCTGTTCTTAATGCTTCTGTCGATGGTTTGCTAATTGTTGAGAAGAAAATGAATTAAAATACTGATGGGTAGAGGGGAGAAAAAAGTGGGTAGCATGCTCTGTAGAAGTTTACTACTGCTATTCTTTATTAATAGGTGAGGATAGTTCTTGTCAGTTTTATGTCCTCTGCATATTGATAATTAGGGATAACATGTTATTGTTATGGCTTCAATTTAGAAAACCAAACCGCCGGATAAAGTTTATAAATTGTTAAATAGCAATGTAGGCGTAAGTCCATACATAGATAAAAATGATTTTCAAAATTAACTTCCCTATTATTATTATTGATAAATTATAATGTTAATTGAGACAAATTTAGAAGTTAAATAGGTTAGTTTCCTTGTGGGTGACAGATTATTAATGGATATTTATAGGTTAATAACTCCCGATATTTATTTGAGTAAATATAAATTTAATTGGTTATGTTAAATTAAATGTCTAGGTATTGTATGGATATAGGAAAATTAGATTTATAAATAATAATTATTAATTAATACAAGTTTCAAATACACGTTGTAGTAATTATAGTTATGGATTAGTACCCTTGCTGTTAAAGATTAAGTTAGAAATAATGCATTAAGGATAAAGAAATAGATGTATGATATCATAGTGTAATATGTTAATAGATGTATGTTTAGTATTAATATTATAGTTGAAGTATAACTATTATTTGTTAGTTGCTTGTAGTATTGTTTGCAATATACAAACTGTTGTGTGTGACATTCATGTAGACATGTTATAGGATTGCACGTTGTGCATTGTATGGCCTAATAAAGAAGATAATAAATGGTGTTTTCTACGTGGGTTCAAAAACTGAAAAGGCTGCTCACACATAGAAAACAGTTCGTTTGAGTAAGTCCAGAAACTGAAGAGGTTGCTCTTACTCAACGCGGGGTGAGTTCGAAACTGTGGAGTTTGCTCTTAGCCAAGAATAAATGAATGTAATGTAAGTGAACTCATTTTTAGTGAGTTTGAAAACTGAAGAGGTTGCTCTCACCCAGCTTACAGATATATCAAGCTTAAGCATGTAGAGTTTTCATAGAGGTTATGGTTGCATTTCATTTTATATTCCTTACTGGGCAATAAGCTCATTATTCCTCCTGTGATGTAGGTATGGATTATGAGTAGGTTGAAGTGAACGTTGAGGAAGTATGATGCGATGCAAGCTTGTGTTACCATGCGCGAAACGTCCTCGAAGGTTATGGCTCTAAATGAATAAAAGCTGTTTTAATGCATAAAGACTTTGTTATGAATTTCAAGTATTTATTAATGTTATGTCTGTAAAACAGTTTAATGTTTTTATTCTGCGTAACGTACTCTGTTGTTTTTCAATAAAGTATATTTTAAAAAAGATTTTAAAATGTTCAAAATTTTACGAAATTTCATAAACGGAAAAATGGGATGTTACAATTATGGTATCAGAGCATAACTGGGTCTAATGCGGTTCTGTAGACTGCTGGTAACACGAGATTGATCACATTATAGTTCTTCAACTGTAAGTGCTTTATTATCTTACTTTATTGCGCTAATAGTATGAATTGTTCTGTTAGTATTCGAATTGATGTGTTAGTATAAATTGCTTGTAGTTACTTAGTTTTATTAGTATAGGAACATTAATTATAAAATAATAACATATAAGTACCCCTTTTTGCTTAATGAATCTAGATGCTTTCTAATGTACATCCCCTACGACAATTCATTAGCATTTTTAGCTTATATTGAACAAAAAATTTTTTTTATAGGATAATAAAATGGCAAGAGGAACCAGAGGAAACGTTCAAGCTAATATTGTAATGATAACGATAACGGTGGAAATGGAGCTACTAGATATGAGAATATTATTGGTCAAGAGAATAACGCTCCACGCGATAGCAGAAATGATGTTTTGGATCGCCTGACAACGATTGTAGAATGCCTTGAAGAAAGGGGGAATGGGAATGAGAATCAACGTCAATTGGCGGTTCAGTAGAAGCTGGTTGGGAGACGTTTAAGAGACTTAAACCTCCTTGTTTCAATGGGAATATGGATGATGCCATCTGTGCTGAGGAGTGGATTCGGTCTTTAGAGGACATGTTCGAGTACACAAGGATTGGGGAAAACGAGAAGGTTTTGTGTGTTGCATACCTGCTAATTCAAGATGCGAGGTTTTGGTGGGATACTGTTAAGGCGGCGCGTGATATTCGAACTTTGACCTAGGATCAATTTAAAGAGATCTTCTATAAGAAATATTTAAGCCAAACTGTCCGATCGAAAAAGTTATTGGAGTTTGTTCTATTGCATCAAACTGGAACTGTATCTGAATATGTGAGGAAGTTTGAAGCCCTCTCTTAGTTTGCGTCACACCTAGTGGTAAACAATGAGCACAAGGTCCATCAATTTGTCCATAGACAGAGAGTCGAGGTTCTCAGGGGAGTTAAGATTTCTGGTACTCAAAGCGTCCCAGTCCCTTATTCAAAGATTGATTCTAAAGCATTGGAAGTTGAGGATGCTGAGTTAATGGTGGAACACCCCGACTCCTTCACTCCGATCAACCACTTCAGTGCTGTAACACCCCAACTTTTTATTGGAATTAAATAAAAATAATTAGAGTATAATTAGGAAGTAACTTGGATTAATTGGATAATTATTGGGGTGTTACCAAAGTCGCGACCATTAAATTATAAATTAAGAGAAATGCATTAACAAATTTAATTGATAAAAATCAATTTAGGAAATAGAATTAAGAAATTTAAATTAAATCTCTAATAGTCTTTTAACGATAATTAGGATAAGTCAGAAATTAGGAATGAGTCAATTAAAATACGGCGTGTGCACTTGACATAAAGTTACATATTAAGTAAATAAATAAAATTATGCGAGTAACTTGATATAATTGGGGGATTGGTTATGATTATAATATAAGAAAAATAATTAATGGAAGGATTAATTGAGTATTAAGTGGAAAATTGAAATTTGGTGGAGATTGGAAGGGTTGAACCGGTTCGGTTTCAGGCTGGCAGCTGGTTCGGTTTAGAAACAAATTAGAAGGGAGATAAAATTAGGTTAGGGGAATGCTTTTGTTGAGGAAATGTGAAGAGAGGGAGAGAGAGAGAGAGAGAGAGAGAGAGAGGCTGCGGTCGGGTGAACCGAGAGAGAGAGGGAGAGAGAGAGAGAGAGCGACAGGAGGTGGCGATCGGGAGTGCACGGCGACGAGTCGGAGTTCGGCGAGCTCGAATACGCGATGATGGTGTTGTCCGGCGTGTGAACCCTGGCAGCGGCGGATTGCAAATCGCGAATCAGGGTTGGACCTTCGCGGGCGGCAATTTTCCAGCGACGATTTTAAGGTAAGCTTGGTCGATTCGCCTTCTCCTTTACGTGTTATTGATCAGAAATTGACATGGTGTGATGGCAACTGCGATTTTCCTAGTGGCTGGGCTATCTCCGGCGTCATTTGGGTTGCTGCCGGTGATCGCGAATCGGATGCTCTGATCCATATCCGTCTGGAACCTGGTTTGGCTATTCGGGTTGAGCCATTTGCTGCCTTGAGTGAATTTTTCCATGTTGGACTCCTAGCTGGACTTGCACTCGGCCAAAAATGGGGGGAAGTTATTAAATGTAGAGAAGAAAAATGGATGAGGATTGGAGGGCTAAGCTTCGGGTCTGCATTGTTGGTGAGCTTTCCCCTCTGCTGTTTAACCATTTGGTTCTGTTTTTGGATGTTAAATCCTACTTTGGTATTGAGTAGTATTTTGGGGAAGCTGTAGTTGAACTTTGAGATGTTCTACTCTTGTCAATGTTCTGATGATTTGATTCTGTATATGTGAACAAGTTGGATGTAGCTCTGTTTTGTGATTTTGGTTCTGGACATATTTTTTATTATTTGGATGATGACTTAGTTGATATTCTATGAAACCTATTGGAACATTCTATTGGATTGGTTTTGAGTTCTGGAGTATTGTTTGATTTTATGAAGAAAAGATTTAAGTACATTGGATGTATCTCTGGATCAATACATTGTTGCTCAAAATTATAATCTGAAATGCTTAGTGGATGGACAATAAGCTCCTGTTTGGTTTAGAAATGTGAGATCTAAGTTAAGTATGTTGCACGCCTCATGTTGGATTTAGCGTGGTTGCAGGTTTATATTTTGTTGTGGTTTGTGGAATTCTGTAAATGGTTATTGGAGAGATTTTTTTATCAATAAGTAAATGCTTTAATTATGAAGGTGTTGAAGAAGGACAAGAAGAGTAACGAATAAGTGTTAATGCGCGTTAAAGATTCGAGGTAAAGATTAAGGGGTGTTTTGGCCATTGAGGCCCTACACCACAAGTATGGGTGGGTGAGTTTAGTGTTAATGCTAACTAATGTTAGTTTAGTGCTTATGTTTGTTAGTGTTAGGAATGCTCTGTGATTTATTGCCAAAGTAGTGTAAAATTCCCTGTTGTGGGTAATTGCTTGATTGTAGGTAGCTTTATGAACTCCCTTATTGATTTTGTTAGAATAATGTTGAACTCTTTGCTGTAAATTAATTGGTTGCTCTATGAACTCTTTTATTGACTGTAGTAGTTTTGATAGTGATAGTGGTAGTTGAAATGAAAAGTGAAGTAAGTAAATGTTGAGTAGCTACATGAAGTCCAAATACGAGTTAGAGTTTCATGGATCCTATTGCCCTTATTATTGTTGCGTGTTTCCCTATGAGTTTGATATTCAATTAATGGATAAACCATGAACTTGAGCATGTCCAATTTAACTAATCATTGATGACTAATAGTTAATTTGCTTAATTGAGATAATTGATTTAATTAGTAATCTAGTATGATAAGTTGACTAAGTTTAACTAAATGGGGTTGTTAGTAAAAGAGTAAGCATGTTACTTGTAATTAACAAACAAGCAAATTAATTAGTGAGTATGTTTAACATGTTAATTAAACAGCATGTTAATTGACTAAGGAAACTAACCAACTAGCATGTTTAACTAGTTTGCTTATAAGGAACTAACTAGTATGTTTGGTTAACTGACGTATTCAAATTGCTAGCATGAATAATCTTGTAAGCATGTTTAATTTATTAACTAGATTTGAGCATGTAAATCGATTAAGGATTTATCGTATCCTCCTTGAGCATGTAATCAATTAGGATAAACCACTAGACTCAAACCTAGGAAATGTGGAATCAATTAACTAGGGTGTATAAATTACTAGTGTGTCTAACTTACTAGTATGTTCAATTTCTCGAGCATGTCAATTAACTGAACTTGTAAGCATGGTAATCAACTAGGGACAATAACTGACTAGATAAGCATGTAAACTGACTAGAGACGAACTAATTGGAAGCGAGCATGCCAACGAACTAGCATGAGTAATTATATTGCTTAACTAGAGTAAGTAGTTAATTAACTAACGAAATTAACTACGCAATCAATTGAGCATGTTAATTAGCTAGAACTGTTAAATCAACGTGAGCATGTAACACGCATTGGATAATTAAAGTAGAGATGAATATAGGAAGCATGTAAATGGACTAGGAACTTAACTAGAAGAATTAACATATCGATTTGTTGTATTGTGTTCTAATAGTTCAAGCATGCCTCCCTTGTTTAAATTCATTATATGTGTTGAGCGTGCTATTCCATTTGGTTGGTTACTTTCCTTGTTAAATGCGCTTTCAATTCCAGTTACTTCTATTTTAATGCGTACTTCAATTATTATGAATGTTGTATTGTGAAGCATCATGCATCATGTATCATGCTAGGTTGAAAATGTATGTTCATGCATCATGTAATAGAAACAAAGCAGGGAGTACTCCCACGGGGTGATACTCACATGCATGGTAAGGGAAAGTAAAACGATAAAGAAAAGACCAAAGTAAAGGAATGAAAAGAAAAGGGAGTTAGAAGGCGGATGGGTAGCGGTCCTAGTCTGACAATTAGGAAATGCCCCTACCATATCAGGAACGGGACCTAGTTGTCCATAGGAGGTTAGGTCCGACCCACTATATCATCCCATACGGGTTCTTCTAATCTCCAGCTCGAAGTACGAGTAAAGAAAGAAAGAAAGAAAGAAAGAAGAAACGTAATGAAAGAATTGGTATGGGTGACCCTCATTCCAAATAAACTAAAAAGAGTCATAAGTATAATGCATTTCCCTTTTTTCTTACTAAGCCCTTTGGGATTACAGTTGCTTATGGTGTAGATGTAGGTACTGTAAGTAGATGAATGCACAGACTAGGAGAAACGAAAGATAAAGAATAAACAATAGCAAACAGAGATGATGGGTTTGCACGTTCGAGGGATGCTCATGGTTGGCTAGGCATAAAGAGGGTAAAAGAGAAACTGTTTTAATTAAGTTAAGTTTTAAATGTCGTGATTAAGTCAAGTAGCAAATTGTCTAAAAGTGGTATTTCATTTACTTAGTATTTCTTTCTTAAATGATTTTAATTACGCTTCCACTATATTTCCAAATGGTTTTATATTTATCGCTTCCGCTATATTTCCAAATGGTTTTATATTTATCGCTTCCGCATAAGCTTTACTAAATGAGATTTTATAACAAGTTTTGTGAATGGTTGGTAGCAATCCGATTGAGACGCGCTCTAATTTACTTTCATAAGAAAAATCAAAATTTTAACGCATTTTAAAAGATTTACGAAAATCTGAGTCGTTACAAGTGCAACTCAGGAATTGTCTCAACTTTGTTCAATTTTTGGTTGATTGCCATTCACCCTGGTCGACCACTCTTCTATATTTCAGCATATGTTAAGCAATCTATCATTTCTCTATTTGACTGCTCTAAGCCCTGGTCGACCGCTTCCACTACTTTGGCTCTATGTAGCCTTTCTGGTTGACCGCCAAGTTGATCTATACATTTTCAATCTTTTAAGTCCTCATAATTAACCTGTAATCTACATGGACTCAAACAAACATATTAGTAAAGATTAATACCTTTGTTAAAGGGTATTTTCAATAAAAATCATATATAATCACAATGATAAACATATTAAAATCATAAAAAAACTTATTAACAAATAAATTACTTATCATCAAAACAAATAAGTCTAAAGTCCTTTAGGCTAACAAGAATAACAGAAAAGATTCTACATATTTTTTTGTTCTATTCTATACTTAATGTGATGAGTCTTACTCTAGTTATGGGCTAAATGTTTTTGTTGCTTAGGAGGAGGAAGTACCAATTTATGTGCACTTTATTATTTTGCTAAGTTTGATGCATGAATCAAGTTGAATAATTCAAAATGTTTTAATAATTATTTTATTTATTGTTGATGAACATAAATAAATATTTGTATTCCTATTGTACTTATTAGTAATTAGGAAGTTAAAACCAATATTGAATTGTGTGAGGATAACATTTACATATCGTTTTATTTTGAATCACACAATAATTTGAAATAATATTGAATGGAATTTTCTAAGATAATTGTCTTTTATACATCTGAAAGAAATTGTTAAGAGGAATTATCAAGCAATTCAACGAAGACTTGAATAAAGAAAATTAATTCTAAGTCATTCAATTGTTTGTTACAACATTCTACAACAATTGTAATCAATTTCATTTAAAAGGATAAATCAAATTCGAGCCATATTCTTATAATATGAACTTTTCAATTGTTTGTTTGTGTTTTATTCTAATTACTCAACACCCAAATCCTTATTTGAAATCAATTTTTATTTTTAGTTAATTATTTTACTTAATTTTTAAATTGTGCTAAATTTTTCATCGTGGGATCGATACTTTACTTACTCTTTATTACTTGATTTGTGACACGTACATTTGCGAAGTGTTAGTTTTTCACAGAAAAATGCATCTGGGGCAGATAAATAACAAGGATGAAATGTCATCGTTTTGATTTAAAAACATCTGCAGATATTAAGGAATGTGTCATTGGTGAACAGTGGAGTTTCAGAAAGGAACGCGTTCGTGACAGATAAGTAAGGTACAGAATGTCATCATTTGGATCAAGGATCCACAAGGAATAGTGAATATTGCTGAAGTGTAGGCATTCGCGGATGTGAACGTTTCTACAAATCAAAGAAACTTCATCATCTAAATCTAAGGATCCATGAATAACAATGAATATCGTGGAAGTGTTGGTGTCTACAGAAATATTAGTGTTTGCAGAAGTGTTGGCATTTGTGGGAGAGATATCCTTGAAAAAATAAGTGTACATGGTGGATAGCGATTGACAAATAAATTAAGAGGGATATGTGAGATGAGGAATCCACAAAAACGTTGGTATATGCAGAAGAGTTGGCGTCTCGCGGTATTAAGAGGAAAATGTGTATGTGGCAGGTTGTCATTGGAGGAGAAAAGTAAGCGAATGTCTAGAGCGGAAGCCCACATGTCTGCAGTAACTACGAACAGATTAGAGATTCAAAATATTATTTTTCACTAAATCTGTGAGCTATAATACGATTCTTGGACTGATAAGGAAACAACAAATTTCATGACGTGTCTTCTGTGGGATTTCTTTCGCTGAATTTACAGATTATGAGTTTATAAATATGAAGAATTGGATCAAAACTCTAATCACTCTCGAGCCACGAGGTCTAGAAGAATTTTTTCTCAAGTTTCTGAAGGTAAGTCTTTTATGGTTAAGACTTTGTCTTTTGGAAGAGCCATTGAAACATAGTGTTAAAGTTTTATCTTTTTCTTTTATTAACCCGATTCTCTTTTTTAATTTCAAGGGAAGTAAAATGTGTTTGAACAAAGGATTTGGATATTGTGACTAAACAAACTTCAATAAGAATTTCAAAAAAGTGATGTTTGCATGCGTTTGACATTTGGCCTGCATCACAAATTACTAGGGTATTTATGTGTATGATAATTGTTCCGTTTATGATGCCTAATGGTTGTTGATCGAGGATATGTTTATGCTTTGTTTATGTAAACGTTGATCGTGGATATGTTTATGTTTTATTTATGTGAACGTTAACCGATGATATGTTTAGGTTTTGTTCATGATGACGTATGTTGTGATGCCTACGAGTTGTTGATTGAAGATACGATTATTGTTTGTTTGTTTATTGTTTATGTTGAGACGTGCATCAAAGGTATGCTTACAACTTGTTCATTATGTTTATTGTTATGTTAAGATGATGAATCTGTTGATCGATAATATGTTTACTGCTTGTTTGTTTACTGTTTACATTGAAACATAGATCAAGAATATGTTTACTATCATTATGTATTATGTTTATGCATATCATACTGTTATTATGTGTCACGTGTATATTTCATGCATCATGAAATATGTTTTAATTAAGAAAGATAAGAAAGACTGAAAGACTAAAAGACAGACTGAATAAAAATAACAAGTCGTTGCGGGCGGGGTTTGAGTTAGCTATCCCATATGAGGTGGACCAAATGGTGTTACTCTCTTCCCTCGACTGAATTACCCACAACAACTGGACTGTTAAGTGAAAGAAAAGAAAAGAATGTTGACTAATAAAAAAACACAATTTTTACAAACTGCATCTCATACTCATGTTTCATATACATCTCTTACTGAGTGTTAAACTTATAAGTGAATTTTGAGACGTAGGTGATGATGATTTTACGGAGAAACCTAAGAATGTGAATGAATGATAGGCGCAGTTTATGAAAAATTCTTATGAGTGAAACTACGGCGTTGTTAAAGCGAAGATGATTCATGAGTGAAAATTTGAGAAAAACAGAAATAAAAAGAAAGAGTTTTTATTATGTTTTTTAAATACTTGGATTAATATGTTATTTTGAGAATTTTAATAAGATGTTACAAATATTTTTATTTAAGTTATGGATTGATGCAAAGGTGAAAAAAGAAATCTCATTTGAAATTCAAACGCAGAGAAACTCAACATTAAATAAACTTGAACATTTTGGAAATCTTATTTAAAATTCAAACGCAGTAAAACTCAACATTAAATAAACTTGAACATTTTGAACTAAATCTCCAAACCTTTAAAGCATAACTTAAAACAAGTAAATTAATAAATAGGCGATAGAGTATCATTAAGTGCTTAAAATGACATAAACAATGAATGCTCGTAATTTCGATTACAAACTACACACATCATGCAATTATTTGGTGTATTTTGAAGTGTACTAGAGAAAGTAGAGTATAAAAAAAAATGATAAAAATCTAGGAAATACTCTAAAATATTCATTATATATTCGAGAATAGTAAAATTCCTACAATTCTCTTTTATTATTATTTTAAAATATATAATAAATATAATCTCCTCGATTCTCATGAGAATGGTTCAAATACAAGTATGCGTTTACCATCACAACACTTAGACAATCAAGAAATGTGCTAAATGTGATAGGATTTAATATTCGGAAAAGGTGATAAATAATGAAACAAAAAGTGTATGTTTACTAACTTGCACTTAGAGATATTTGCACTAGAAAATTGCAAGAAAGATATGTCAAACTTCCATAGATAATACCATTGGGACTATGTTTCTTCTTGCTAACAATCCCATGCCACAACTACAACCAACCCTTAAAACAAAGCCAACAAAATCAACCAAAATGCAACTCCCACTCCCATATTTACAAACCCGACTCCTTTTCTGATCGATCCAGCAAACCATACTCGAACATCATCAAGCACCGGCCCACACAATGAGCTCATGTCATCGCTTCTTGTGTTGTAATATATGCTATAGAACGCTATGCGAGTCCTGTCTGCCTTTGTCGTGAAGTTTAAACTTACGGTATGGAAAGTGGAGTTGGAATCCGGCGTGTAATGAACATTTTGTGCTTGGTCTCCAGCAAAGGCCATAACGGCTAGAGGTTGCTTGCATTTGTCGTTGGCATGGCCGAGCAAAAAGGTCAGTGTATATTGTTTGTCAGGGGTAGTCTCGACCATTTGAGAAATTATGCCTTCTTTTCCTGATAATAATTCGATTGCGCGTTTGCCTTGTGGAACTGCAAAATTGTACGAGTCGATGTAACGGACAGCTCGATTTGATTCAATGGTCCAACCGGGTAGTGAAGATGTTTCTTCATCTAGGTTTGTAGGAAGCAAGACACCAAGAGAAGTGTTTCTAAACATCCATGGACCTTCCTCAAGATCTCCATTCACCACTGCATTGTCTGCACGAGTATCGCATTCAATCTCCATTAATCATTAGCTTGTAAGTATGATTGTTCAAGATATGATTTGATATAACATGTTCGATGAATGTTTTTTACCAATTGAATCAAACCAGCCCAGACCAAATGAGCTAAGACCTCAAAGCTAAGAAACCATCAAACTGAAACACCAACCATTAGCTTGTAAATGTGATTCGATATAACATGTTGGATGAATGTTTTGGCCCAAACTGAACCAAACCCAACGAACTCAAACAAGCTAAGAAAACACAATCTAAGAAACTCTAAAACCAAAACACCAAGCTGCAATTTCATTAAAAAAGCTATGTATTCCAAACAATAATGTGAATTTAAATCTGATAAGGATACCTTTGGGCCTATCAGGAGTGAATAGCTTCTTGATGGCAATATCATCGATGATGGGTCCACAAGTGGGGTCATCCTCCATACCGGGATTGCGAAAGATCAACGGCACCTGATCAGTCGACACCTCAAAAGCCAACGCGTATGGGTCATAGCCTTGCACGCTGTACAGTGTCTGAAGGTCTATTGTCTGCGATGCAGGTGGCACTGACACGTTCAACGACTCCAGCTGTGCGCAGGTCCGAGCAGCGCTGAAGGTGATGGAGTAGATCGACCCCTTCTCCACTGTCAGAACTTGGCTGATCTCGGCGTCGTTTCCCAATCTGACGGCGTGTCTACCCTCCGGCACGATCAGGATCATCCCGCCCTGCTTCTGCCCACTCTCGACGAGCTCTACGGTCCCGTTGGATGTCCAGCCCGGGATTGTGGTTGGGCCGTCTAACACTGCGTCGCTCGGGAACCCGCCGGTTGGTGCCGTCTCGAAATCACCGTTTACGAGCAAACCTACCGTCGCCAAAATTAATTAAAAAACTAAAAAATGTAAAATGACACGTGCCCTCGACGACATTGCACGCCCATTCTCCCAGGTTTGATCGGTAAAACCTACTCTTTATAAGGGTAAAATGGTAAAGTAGCTGGCTTGCACAAAGTCAAAAAGGGCCTTCTGCTTTTGGCGCCAAACGTCACCGTTTGGTCTTTTCACAAACACAGAAAAAAGAAAATAAATCGTACGGTTGCTATTGCTCCCCATTATAATCATTAAATATTGTTCTAATTTAATGCTGTAGGTTCGTACTTATTTAACACCACTTCAAGTTAACCATAATTCCCCAAAAGACGAAATTAAATAAAAACTGGAGAATTAAAAAGCAAGTTTAACAAGAAAACAGAGAAAAGCGAAGTTCGGGGTTTAGGCAAGTCGATTGAAAAAAGCCAACACCCATATTGCTCATAAAACAACGTTGAACTGCCATTGTAGGTCTGTAAATGGAGGCTCACAATCTGAGATTCATTTTTTCTACTGGTTCGTAAAATCATACCCATTAATGAAGACATCTATCCTACGGCAGAGCACATCAGATAGATCTCAGAAATATGCACACCACCCAAATGGAAATAGAGATAGAGGGAGTTGTACCGTCGTCGGCCATGGTTAGCGTAGGCAAATGAGCAGAAAAAAGCATAAGCACGAGTACCCATTTCCCATTTCTGAAGCTGGGAGTCATCTTCTTCCCCAAATACCAGATACTCTCTCTAGAGAGTGGGCTTGTGGCGCAGTGTAGCAGAGGACAGAGTGTGGGGAGTAGAAGCGGCCAGTGGGAGTGTCCTTATAGTCGAGATTCCATTAATTTGGTCTCCTTGTTTCAAAAATATTTATTTATTTATTGTATCTGTAAACTTTAAATATAATTACTTTGTTACTTCACAAAAAATGAAAAAGAAAGAGAGAAAAAGCATTCATTCTGTCCCCACCAAAGTGTATTTACTTTCGACACTATAGCAATTTGTTTGCGTGTTTTGAGCGCATTGGGACCCACCGCCGAATTAGAGTGGGTCCCACCTCGGACTTCGGAAAAAATATAACATAGTTGGTAACAGCACATTTATTTATTTCCACCTTTCTTCATTTTTTATATTATTTCCTGATTATTATTTGAGAAATTAACCCACCAATTTTTTTTAAACATATAAAACATTGAATAATAAAAAATAAAAACACAAATATATTGTCACATTTTTTATTAAAATTTATAATTTCTTTCCTTAATGAGCATCTTCTTTTTTTTTTTTACAACGAACTCGCATATAAAGTAGTTATAATCGAAGAATTTGTTTTTTGTAGATGAAATATTCATTCCGTAATAGAAAATTATTTTATACTGCAAAAAATAAATCATAATTCATGACACTCATAAGTAGATCGTAATGAATATTTTCTTAAGTGAAAAGTAAGTCATTGTCTTCTGTTGGCTTAGCATATAAATTTACATTCCACTCCTGATAGAGCACACTACTCTTAGAACAATTTCTTCAACGAACTCTAAACTCTTATTTTAACCCCCGTTGTCTTATCTAATCCAATGGATTCTACTAGGACTACGAAATTGACTCTCAAACATCAAGTTGCTCTCTCTCAATCTCAACTTCAACCTCAACTTCAATCTTAATCGACTCGTGCGCATAGATAAAATGCAGCTGTGTTTGTTCGCGCTCAATTTCAGTGCAATGCACAACTCGAGGGTGAATCACAATCCTAACCTGAAGCACAATGTCTAACTCTATCTCCACCTCTACTTGGTTCGTTTCCAACCTATATCAAATCGTTTCCACTTACTAGTCTTCAGGACTCCATTAGCGAATGATAGGTACAAAGATGATATTAAACATTGTTCAGTTATTGTATCTAGAAGAGTAGATTTTGATTCATTATCTGATACGGGAATAAAAGGCATGGTTTAGAGTGCTAAATTAGCAGGTTTGTGCGATATTAATTATTCTATCATTAAGTGATTTAATATAAATCAAGCATACAGTTAATAACAATAATAAAGAGATATGGGATAGAAAGTGCAAACAATTTGTTCACGCGGTTCAACAACCCCAGTGTACGTCCGCGCTCTAAGTTCCAAACTTGGAGATCCTTAAATCACCTAACCTCCCCGATTAGTGATGATTGAATTCACGGGTGTCAATCAAAACTTTACAAGTAACTCGTTCTTAGGGCGTCACCCTTTCCTCTTGACTATTACGGAGCGTCACTCTTGATGTATCAATTTACAAAATACGGAAATAGAAAATACAACTTTAGAGCTTAACTCTCAAATATGAAATCTCAAGTTGAGGATGGAGAGAGTTAAGCCAATGCACTCATTTGATTGATGAGAATACAAGTAGAAAATTCAGCAACATTTCGGTAGGATTCTCACTTCGTTACTTTGAGCTTCAGAGTGTCTTTAATATATAGACTATACTTGAGCAGTCGCCCACCTCCAATTTAGTCCACCGCATCCAACCCTTGGAATGTTACCGTTATGCTTTTGGGGGTCCCTTTTTTGCTTAGGTCTGTCAAATCGATCGTCCACTTCCTTTTTGTCGACCGCTTCCTCATATTTTTAGATATTCGGTCGATCAAAAGCTCGGCTGCTTGTCCGCTTTCTCAACGGCAGAAATAACAAGCAATTTGTCTTATGTTGTGGTCATCCATTTCTTCACCGGTCGACCGCTTCTTCAGCAGGTTCAGAATGCGAGCAATCTGTCATTTTTGTTGGTCGACCATTTCCATTTTCGTCGACCAACTCCATTGCTTTTCACGGATTTAGTCGACCTCCTTAAGGCTTTCGTCGACTTCTTGTTTGTGTTTTGCTCTTTTTCATTCTTCTAAGCCCCAAAGATCAACATATAAGCTACGTGTGTAACATCCCGATATTTTTAAGTTGGATAATTATCAGGATATTACCAAGGGCATTTTTGAGCGTTAAGTCTAGAGGTATTTCCATTACGTTTTCCCCGTATACGTGATGTAATTAATGTTGGTTTTTAGGTTCCCTCGCACGGCAGAATTGCCGATGTTCATAATAACGGTAATGTGCGTAACCTATGTATCATGAAAAACAATTTTCACATAAACATGATCGTTGTTATAATATATTAATAATAATATATATTTAAAATTTATATTAAGATCTAATCTAAAAGATAAATAATATTATCTTTGTAGCTTACTTTACACGGTACAAAATCAACATTTGATCTTCTCTGCCAATCCTCCTCACCTCGAATAAGCACGTGTGGGCGTGATAAACGAAACAAGATCACACTTAATTTATGATAGATCGTATTCTCAACACATGAGACGATCTATTTGGATTTAGAAAACACTTTTCTAAAGCCAACACGGAAGACACAAATTTTTCTCTCAAAATGGATTCCTTAATCTCAAAGATTTTAACAACAACTTTAACTTTTTCACCAACCTTCATCTAATGATATTAGACCTCTATTTATAGTGGTATTGCTCCATAATGGCCATTATGACATTTAGAGAAAAACACTATAAATTCCTCATTACATTTATAAAAATGTTATGGAAATCAAAAGTCTTGTCACCATATTTCAACACTTGGTACATTTAAGTTATAACACATTTATAACAAAAATGTCATGGAAAACAAAAGGTCATGACATTAAATCAAATTTGACAAAATCCATTTCAAAAACTATTTTTAAAAGTTACTTTATATTTATTAATTAATTGAATAATCAATAATTCAATTATTTCATTTAATGAAATATAACAAATATATTTACTTTGACAACTGTTATCATTTTGTCTTAATTAATTGAATAATCAATAATTCAATTATTTCATCTAATAAAAAAATAATAATAAATTTATTATTGAGTGTATTAAATAATTAATTCATAATTAATTATTTAATCTTCTTTGTTCATTTTTCTATTATTCGAATAATGATAGAATGTGACGAAGGGACTGATAGACCTATAGTTTTAAGCTCCAATAATATTTCGTTAATTAATATAAACTCTTTATATTAATTAACATAATTATTAACTCTAAAGTAATTCTACTAAATATTTAGAGTTGCACTCTCAAAACTATAGAATATATTTACTTAAAGTAATGTCTATTGATATAGTCATTACATATGTATTAACCCTCCAATTAGATTCGTAATAGAACTACGTTTATAATCCGTTAACCTCTCATATTGAGTCTTTATCCTTGACTACCATTAGTTCTTGATTGAATAATTAATTCATAACGATTATGAATTGCGCGCTAATTATTCTATTCTTGAACTAACAAACAAGGGAATCTATATAAATGGATTTCGTTGTATCGATATTAACATTCCCAACTATTCATTTTAATTTACTCCCAATATACAAGGTTTATGAATCGTAACTTGTACAAAACTTTACCGAGTAAATAAAAGAATAAATTAAAATAAAATAGGAGTTTATTAAATACAACGAATTAAGATCATACATATATGACCATCATTATGATAAAATTAATTATTCTATATTTAACGAAAATTATCAAAACAATATAATTATATAAAACATCTTTATCTTATGTCACTACATATTTAGTCAGGGTATGACTATACATACTTAATGAGATAAACTATGTTTATGACTATGAACTATTTAAAGATTCCATACTTCAAATATAAGTCATGGACATATTCTATTTATTACTCTTTATATTTTATCACACATATATACAATATATATGTCAATATAAAGTTAGCATAAATAACCAAGGAATGTTTTATGAATTTTATAAAACATAATCTAAAATGTTAACATAATATTAATCAATATAAATTTATTAATATATTATAAAATTGTTCTATTACATTTGCTTGTTGGGCATATTACTCCCAACAATCTCCCACTTGCCCTAAAGCAAATGAGACATGTCTCTAATCCCTAAGCCCTCTAGATGTTTCTCAAAACATTTTACAGATAACGTCTTGGTGAAGGGATCAGCAAGATTCTCAACTGATAGAATCTTCAGAACAATTACATCTCCACGCTGCACTATATCTCTTATCAAATGATATTTTCTCTCTATATGCTTTGTTCGTTTGTGACTTCTAGGTTCTTTAGCATTCGCCATTGCACCACTATTGTCACAGTACAAAGACAATGACTTATCCATATTTGGAACTACTTCTAAATCACTAAAGAATTTTCTAAGCCACACAGCTTCTTTTGCTGCTTCACAAGGAGCAATGTATTCTGCTTCCATAGTAGAGTCTGAAACACCACTTTGTTTTTACACTTCTCCAAACTATGGCTCCACCTCCAAAGGTGAAAACTGATCCAAATATCGACTTTCGATCATCTGTATCAGTTTGAAAATCAGAATCTGTGTATCCAGTTGGAATCAAATCCCTACTAGAATATACTAGCATATAGTTTCTCATTCTCCTTAAATACTTGAGAATATGTTTGACTGCTATCCAATGATCTAATCCTGGATTTGACTGGAATCGACTAACTATCCCTACTGCATAACATATGTCGGGCCTCGTGCACAACATAGCATACATCAAGCTCCCAACAGCTAATGTATAGGGGTAACGTCTCATATCTTCTTCCTTTTGTGGTGTGTCAGGACACTATTTTTTAGAAAGAATAACTCCATGTCTAGAAGGTAAATAACCTTTCTTGGAGTTTTGCATAGAATATTTGATAACCATCTTGTCAATATACAATGCTTGAGACAAAGCTAACATTCTATTTTTACAGTCTCTATTTAGACGAATCTTAAGAATTGCATTTCCTAAATCTTTCATTTGGAATTGTTTAGCTAGCCATGCTTTTATATCTGATAATAATTCTACATTATTCTTAATAAGTAGAATATCATCAACATACAGAACTAAGAAGACCACACACATGTCATTGATGAGCTTGTATACACAAGACTCATCAAGGCATTGTGTGAACCCATAAGATTCGATTGCTTCATCAAATCTCATATACCATGGGCTAGATGCTTGCTTAAGTCCACAAATAGACCTATTTAACTTACAAACCTTTTGTTTTACATCTTTATCTATGAAACCCTCTGGTTGCTCCATATAGATGGTTTCTTCAAGATGACCATTTAAAAAAGCCGTCTTGACATCCATATGCCAAATCTCATAATCATAATGAGCGGCAATAGAGAGCAATATACGAATGGACTTAAGCATAGCTACATGAGAGAAAGTCTCTTCATAATCAACTCCTTCCCTTTGGGTATAACCCTTAGCTACAAGTCTAGCTTTGAATGTCTCTACATTCCCATCCACTCCACTTTTTCTCTTATAGATCCATTTATACCCTATAGATTTCACCCTTTAGGTAGATCTACAAGATCCCAGACGGAGTTGGAATACATTGATTTCATCTCAAGTTTCATAGCTTCAAGCCATACTTCTTTGTTAGCATCTTCCATTGCACATCTAAATGACAATGGATCATCTTTTCCATCATCAATGGCAGCAACTTGTGCTTCACCTACCTGTCCGTATCGAGCTGGTGGTCGTACTACCCTCTCGCTACGTCTAGGTGGCGTGATGGTCTAACTAGAAGTAGTCGTCTTCTAAGTACTATGTGGAACAACAACTTTTGTTATTTCCGATCTAATCTCATCAGCATGAATTTCCTTCAAGACAATCTTGCTTTGAGGTTTGAAGTTTGCCATACAATCATTTTCAAGAAATGTGACATTTGTCGATACAAATACCTTATTATCTTGAGGACTATAGAACAAACCTCCTCTTGTGCCTTTTGCATAACCAACAAACATGCAAACTTCATATCGAGGTTCTAATTTTTCAGTCTTTCCTACTAGCACATGTGCGGGACAGCCCCATGTGCGAAAGTGTCTCAAACTAGGTTTGTGACCACTCCACAACTCTAAAGGTGTCTTAGGAATAGACTTAGATAGGACCACATTCAAAATGTAAGTCGCTGTCTGTATGGCGTATACCCAAAATGATTTTGGAAGTGTAGAGTAGCTTATCATGGATCGAACCATATTAAATAAAGTCCTATTTCTCCTCTCAGCAACACTATTTAGCTGAGGAGTGCCAGGTGTTGTTAGCTGAGATATAATTCCATGTTCTAACAAGTAATCCTTGAATTCATTATCAAGGTATTCACCTCCTCGATCTGATTGAAGGCACTTGATTGACTTATCTAATTGCTTTTCAGCTTTAGCTTCAAACTCTTGAAACTTTCTAAAAGTTTATGATTTAAATTGAATTAGATAAGTATAACCATATCTTGAGTAATCATCAACAAAAGTGATGAAGTACTCATAACCACCTCTAGCCCGAATAATCATAGGGCCACATACATCTAAATGTATAAGTTCAAGTGGCTCTTGAGCCCTTTGACCCTTTGCAGAAAAAGGTCTCTTGGTTGTTTTTCTCTCTAGACAAGATTCACAGACTGGTAAAGATCCAACATTTAAATCTTTTAAAGGATCGTCCTTCACAAGTCTATCAATTCTATCTAGATTAATATGACCTAGACGAAGGTGCCAAAGATATGTGTTATCATCATAAGAAATTTTAAGTTTCTTGAACTTAGGCAATTCTACTTTAAAAAGTTTAGTATTCAACAGTGATTTATTGGTGGGCCTTATCATATAAAGTCCACTTTCCATAAAACCAGAACAAATATTTAATCTATTTATAGAAATAATAACAATATTATTATAAGAAATTGAATAACATTGTTCAAATAAATGAGAAACAGAAATGAGATTTCTAGTAAACTTTGGTACAAAATAAACATAATTCAATAATAAAAATTTATTTTGAAAATATAACTCTATTTCTCCTACAGCTGAAGCTGAAACTAATGCTCCATTGCCCACTCTCATAGTGAACTCCCCATCTGCTAAATTCCGATAGGAACTAAGCTTCTGTGAAGAACAACAAACATGATTAGTCGCACCTGAATCAACTATCCAGGGTGATAAATCATTCTCAACTAAACAAGATTCAATAACAAGTAAATCAGATTTACTTATCTTCTTTTGTTTTAGTTCTTCGAGATACTTTTTACAGTTTCTCTTTTCTTTTGTTGCATTTTCACCAGAGATCAGAGGACCTTCCTCAGTCAGGACAAACTTCAAGTTGTCGTGCACAAGAATCATATTCATGTTCTTTTTCCAGTTGATGAAATTATCATCAGTCAACTTTTCAGTCACAAGTAAATTAATCATAAAAGAAGATATTATACTATAATGAATAAATAAATAAATATTTATATTATGCATAAAATTCATAAGAAATATGGCAAGTACAATGATGCATGAGCATGCTAAATCAATAAATAAAATGCAAATTCTACTATTGCCTCGATACATAATATTTTTCCTTAGGGTAAAAATATTATCCATTAATAATATTTTATCCCACATATATACAATATATATGTCAATATAAAGTTAGCATAAATAACCAAGGAATTTTCTATGAATTTTATAAAACATAATCTAAAATATTAACATAATATTAATCAATATAAATTTATTCATATATTATAAAATTGTTCTATTACATTTGCTTGTTGGGCATATTACTCCCAACAATTAAAGTGTTGGAGTTTGGAGGACATTACATGGCATATTTATACGTGTCATTTTATGACATTTATTATGGGGGAAATGTTATGGAATGGTACGAAATAGGGGTTGAGTGAGAAAAACGTGTGAAGAACTGTCCAGGGTGTTTTGGACGCTTGCAGACGACTCTACGGAGGCGATATGTCGTCCACAAACGCGTGGCTCACAAGGGACGAGTTAGGACGAGTCTTAGGGATGAGAATCATCGTCCCAACCTCACTGTGGAGTCACGGACGAGGGTCCGGACAATGCGGACGAGAAGGGTAGTGTTCACATCGAATCTGTTCAAGTTTGGATAGTTTTGGACGACATGTTGCAGACGATGCAGACGAGAGAAGTAGCGTCCTCATCGACTTTGTACAAACTGGAGACCTTCAGACGAGTCTCCAGATGATATGGACGAGAGAAGTAGTGTCTGAATCGACTCTGTCCAAATTTGGGGACAATTTGGACGACGCGGATGCCACTTGCGGAAGCGGTATGGCGTCCGCAAGTGACCTGCAGATGGTACGGATAGGACGGGGATGCATTTTCCAGTCCGAAGCCACATTTTAGCCTGCGTAAATTTGGTCTTACGGACGAATGTGGACGATATCTATGGGTCCGCACCCGTCCGAATTAGCCCAAACCTATGAATTTAATAAGAAGAAAATCGAAGAAATCGTTGAAAAGTCGGGAGAATCGATAGTAAGCGACTCTCCACTCCCCCTAGGTGACAAAAATACCCCCCTCCTATGCCATAACTGGCCTTCCCCTTTGCCTAGAAGTCATCATGGTGTCCCTCCTTTCCTCCCAGGTAATAACATCTCTCTCTCCTCCTTCCTCTGCATTCGTTCCATTCCCTGCATGAGGTGCTCTCCCCCCCTGCGAGAGTCTGTCTGTTATGAGTGGAGAGTTGAGTGTGTTGTGAGTATTGTTAGTGAAATTGTGAGTTGAGAGACTGAGCTACGTAAGTGAGCTTAAGGAATTGGAGCTGCTGGGTGCTCCTCTCCCCTGTCGTCCGTGAGCTGCGTGAACTAGAAGTTGGAGAGTTGTCCCTGTAATTTAGTTCTTCAAGATTGGTAAGGATTAGGGGGTTGTTTTGGCCATTGAGGCCCTACACCACAAGTATGGTGCGTGTGTTTGTGGTAGTTAGTTGCTGTAGTGTAGAAATTGATAGTGTTGAATATGTGATGTTTCCTTTTTATTGTTAAATCTTTGTTTGATGATGATGTGATATAAATGCTTAGACAATGTGTAGAAGAAATGATGAAGGTTAAAGCCTAAGGTAATGGAATAAATGATAAATGCTTAATGTTTCGTTAGTGTAAATGGTAAGTAGGTTGAATTGTTGTGAAATGCTTACTGCTAGTAGTTGAGTAGTTGTTTAGTGATGATAAAGATTCTTGCTATATTTTCCTTGGATGATTCTTGCTGTGATTGTAGATGTTATTGACAGATGAATGAATGTTGTGAAATGTAGAGTAGTTCTGATGACATAGAAAGTTATGATGAAGTAGAAAGTGATGAACTAGAAAATGAGTTAACCTAAATGAATGGGTTCCTTTTGTTAGTCTGCTGCTCATCTTTTGTTAAAATGTGTGTAATAAGAATGTAGTTTGACTTAGGATGTTTAATGCTCTGTGAATTTTGTTAGTGTAGTGACTCCCTGCTGTAATGCTTTGCTTGGTTGTTGAATTGCTCTATGAACTCCTTTATTGGTTGTGCTAGACGATAAGTCGATAGTGATAGTGATGAAATGAAAAGTGAAGTAGGAAGTGAAGGAAGGAAATGTAAGTGGCTATGTGCAGTTTAAGAATGAGTTAGAATTGTTGTAAATTATATTGCTTTTGTTATGTGCCTTTCAACAGGCTTGGTGTTCAATTAGGTGATATGTTAACTAGTTGTATAATGACACTCTAGCATGTGTATCGGCTAATCAACGTAGCTAATTGAAATCAAATGAGCACGTCAATCAAGTTAGTTAATTAGCTAAATATGTAAATTAACCAGCATGTTACTCAGATAGAATTCAAGTCGTAACCCTAGTTGAGCATGTAATCAACCTAGCATGTTAATTGATTTGTGTTAAGCAGAATGACAGCATGTAAGCACCTAGGATAACTAAGTAGAATAATTGCCTAGAACGGTTAAAGGTAGGAAGCATGTAAACGGACTAGGACATACGAATTGATAACTATGCATGCTAACTTAACTAGCATAAGTAACTTAACTAGAATCAAGTATGTTAATCAATTAGGTTAATGTATTTGATATCGAGCATGTAAATGGACTAATATGTAACCACTAGTACATATAATCAGCATGTATAAATCAATTAGCAGTAAGTAAGCAAGATTTAGATGAAAGCATGTAACCTACCCGGATAACAGCTTAGAATAATCACCTAAAACGATGAATGTAGGAAGCATGTAAAAGGACTAAGAAGCATGAAAAATGACTAGAACATTAATTAGGATGAGCAGTATATTTTGAATTCTCCTTCTGCATTCGCTGTTTAGAATTTCATATTATAATTGTCCTCTATGTACGCTTTCAATTTTAGTTCGCTTTCGCTTTCAATAATAGTAAAAACTTTACTTTTATGTTATGCGCACTTCAATTATCATGAATGTTATGTTAGAAGCATCATGCATCACGTTAAGATGAGAATGTATGTTCATGTATCATGTTAATAGAAAGCCTTGGAAGTGTCACCTTGGTGGTGGTACACAAGCATGCATAAGTGAGGCAAAAAAGTTAAGAAATAATTTAATAAGAAGAAAAGAAGATTGCGGGTGGATGGGTAGGGAATATAGCCGTTACGCCATTGCACGAGAAAAACCTCCCAAGGAAAGGGAAAGAAGAAGTAGATCAATGAACGGAATAATGACTTCATGAAAGGATTGGTTTCGGTGGCCCCCACTCTAAAATGGATTAAAGAATGAAATTCATCTAGTGATAGTATGTATGTGCATTCCTTTTAGTGTTATGTTGTGAAGCATCATGAAGTATGTTAATAAAAAGTATAGGAAGTATCACCTCGGTGGTGGTACGAATGCATGAGTGAGTTAAAATATTAAGAAATGATAAAGAAAAAGAAGGGATTGAGAGTGGATGGGTAGCGGATGTAGTATGCATTCTAGGCATAGCCCCTCCCTCATAGGGTACGAAAATTCTAGAATGCAAGAAAATGTTAGATCCGAGCACTATGCCATTGCACGAGAAAAACCTCTCAATTCCAGCTCGAAGTACGAGTATGGACTTAATGTAAAGTAATAACATGGTAAAAGACTAATAAAAAGATTGGTTTGGGTGGCTCCCATTCCAAGATAGACTAAAGAGAGACATTCATGTACATTTTTCCTTTTTCCTTACTAAGCCCTTTGGGCTTACAATTGCTTGTGGTGTAGATATAGGTACTAGAACGCTATGAGAAATGTAAGGACTAGGAGTAGCAAAAGATGAATGAAGATAAAGAACAACAATAGCAAGCATGAATGATGGATTCGCATGCTTGAGGGAAATCGTGGCTGGCCAAACATATGAAAAAGGGTAAAAGAGAGCAGTTTTAAATAATCTAAGTTTTCAAAATTGTAATAAAAAGGATTTAGTTTTCTTCAGTTAAATTGTATTTACGCTTCCGCAATGTTTTACATTAAGAGCTTGATTTAACGCTTTCGCACAATTTTCTAAATGGGATTTTATGATGAGTTGGTAGCCCGGTTTTAGTCGTACTCTGATAACTGTTTTAAAAAGGGATTTCAAGGGCCTTAGCAAAAATTTTAAAATTTTATGCATTTTTAAAAGACTTACGAAAATCCTGGTCGTTACAACATGGACTTAGGTAAATACGTTAGTAAACAATAATATTCGTATTAAGGATATTTCCAATTAATAACGTATTCACTAACATCAACAATTACAAATTAAACAACTTAAATATGCAAATAATATCGTTATCATTAAAAGAAATAACCTAATTTCAATTAGGTCAACAATGTCCCCTTTTTGATGATGACAAAACCTATTAAATTGTTTAATAACCTATCCCAAGCATGTGTATATTGTGACGACCCGGTTTTTCATAAGTTTTTTAAAATGTGTAAAATTTAAAATTTTTGTAAGACAATTAAAATCCTTTATAATTAGCGTGCTAAAACCGAACGTCAAAATCCATTCATTACATTCGTTATGAAACAAGTTTCCATTTTAAACTTACTTAAAAATTCTTTCTTAAAAGTATCAGAGTGCAAAATCCGATCATTACCAATACTTGTTTTTATCATTCATTAAGTAGTGAAGAAATACTATTGAGGAAATACTATTTACGATTTGCGGAAGTGATGAAATTCATTCTTAAACAAGCAATTCTACTTACAAAAATAAGGGAGTATAATTAACAATTTAGCAGAAAACGAAATTGAAAACATTAATTTAAGATCCGAGGTTTTGAGTTTATGAAATAAAGTCTACATAGTTGCCGATAAATATTCAAGTGAGGGTAAAAAGAGGAAAATTAACGTTCGTGAAATAAATCTACTTGACATTAGCTTACAAAATTCCTCTTTCCCTTTCCTTCCTTGTAGTTGTACTACTACTCTGCCAGCGTCTCATCCGGACCTACCGCAGGCTCCACCAGTATGGCCTCCTCTAACGCTCCTGAGATAAGCACCTCATTACCTACACCACAAGAAAGGACGTGAGCTTTCGCTCAGTAAGAAGATGGGGAAAATCAATTGTGCTTCTCTCTTTAATTCTGCTTGGAATGGGGGCCACCCATACCAATTCTTTTTATTACGTTCATTCTTCATTCATTCTTTACTCGTACGTCAAGCTGGAGATTGGAGGAGTATTACGGGATGGAATAATTGACCGGACATCACCCTTTACTTGCAACTAGGTCCTCGTTCCCGTCGAGGTTGGGGGCTTCGCCTAACTGTGGACTAGTTCCGCTACCCATCTGCCCCCAACTCCTTATTTCGTCCCCTCTTCGGCGTGTCCCGCCTTCGAGGGTCCTCCCCTTCCAGCGTATCCCGCCTTCAAGATTTCTTCCCTTTCGACGTATCCCACCGAGAGGGTTTCTTCGGTGATGGACGTATCCCGCCCATCCCAAACATTCTTGTTTTTAGCGTTTTTCTCACTCATGCATGTGGGTACCACCTCGAGGGGTACCTCCTACTTGGTTTTTATTAACATGACTACTACCTAACACTTCAAATTAGACAACACATATGTGGAAAGTAAATAGCAACCCTTTAAAGGATTCACAATCAACGCAGGGTAAAACGAGTAGTAGCACAAGCTTATATAATAACTACAAGCGACAGCAAAACAATGAGTGGAGCGAATAGTAACACATGCTTGTATATTCACGTAGAAGTCTATAAGAATATGGAAACGGAATAATAAAGATCATCTAAGCATGATTAGCCAAGCACGTAAATAGAATGTGCCTTTGAACAACAAAAATACAGCAGCAATTATCGGAAATAGAATGACTAAACATGCTCTTGAACGGCAAAGGAAACAACAACGTTTTTAATGTTGAAATGGGGCAGCAAGACATAATATACAACAGCATTGTTAATGTTGAAATGGAGCAACAAAATGTCATACACAGCAGCAGTTTTAAGGTTGAAATAGAGCAACAAAACGTAATATACAACAGCAGTTTTTAAGATTGAAATGGAGCAACAAAACGTAATATACAGCAGTAGTGTTTAAGGTTGAAATGGAGTAACAAAACGTAATATACAGCAGTAGTTTTTAAGGTTGAAATGGAGCAAGAAAAATGTAATCTACAGCAGCAGTTTTAAGGTTGAAATGGAGCAACCAAAACACACTATACGTATATTATTGTTGAAGTGCAGCAACGAAACATCAAATGCAACACTGTTTTTAATGTTGACATTGAGTAAATCAAAACACACTATACAACAGCATTTTCATTGTTGAAGTGCAGCAATGAAACATCAAATACAGCAGTACTTTAATGTTGAAACGGAGCAATCAAAACACACTATACAGTAGCATTTTTATTGTTGAAGTGTAGCAACGAAACATCAAATACAACACTATTTTAATAGTGAAATGAAGCAAATCAAAACACACTATACAACAGCATTTTTATTGAAGTGCAGCAACAAAACATCAAATACAGCAGTAAACAGTTTAGTAACGACACTGTAAGACAGCTACAGAACTACAGATTCTTCACATATACACACTTTATACTTGGGTGTAGGGCCTCCAACTGGCCAAGACAACCCATCCTCTTACCTTTAGTTGATGAACTTAGACACGAACAGCCAATTCCTTCCTCTCGAAACTACCTTTCACGTAGAGAATCCCCTCCAGAAAATGCCGACTCCCTGAAGAAGAAGGAGAGGCTAAAGATAAAGGGGGCAGCTCACCTCCTTGGGAGACCGTTCGTACGCATGGCAGGGGAGATGCAGGCGACAACCCACCGCTGGTCGAGACGTGGAGGAGTTGATTCGGTGTTGGGAAATCGCATCTTCATTGGCTGTGGGTCGATTTCATAGATGGACCAGCAACCCTGAGGTCTGTTCTCGCCAGATCCCTTCCTTTTGTTCTGAAGGGTTAGGTCCAACCAATTTTTTTTTTTCTTTTTTATCCCATATCCCATCGTGTGAATCAAACCCACAAGCCTCCCATCCAGAACCGGGCCACCACTTCCCTCTCAATTATTATTTAGGGTAAATGACAGATCAACCATCGTGGTTTGAGATCGATGATAAGTCAACCACTATAGTATTTTTTTAACAAGTTAACCACTCACGTATGTTAAAATGATAAATCCAACATTACATAGACGTTTACCGTTAAAAAGCTAAGTGCCAACGTTTGAATGTCGGAACGACCAGCTCCGGTGTTCTGAATTCAGAACGTCCAACGCGGGGTGTTGTGAAGAATTCAGAATGCGGGTGCCAACATTCGAACGACCAGCTCTGGCGTTCTGAATTCAGAACGTCCAACGCGGGGTGTTTTGAAGAATTCAGAACGCCCAACGCGAGACAAAGCTGGAAAATTTCCGAACTTAAGCTCAACTATAAAGAAGATTTAGTGGCCAGCTTACCTTCAACGTTCTGCAGAATTTTCTTGACTTTTCTCTTGCAAGCTTCACAGTGATTTGAGACTTTCAAAACCCATGTCTACATAGCAGAGAAAATATGAATGAAAGTAAGATATGTAGTATAAGGGAAGAAAAATAAGTAGTGTTCTGGGTTTTGCTAGAAAAAAATCTTCGTGGGTTACCTTGTATTTCAGAGGTTCTGGGTTTTCTTCTACCTCTTTGACTGTTTTGGTTTCTGTGGTCGCCATATGAGCTCGGAGAAGAGGAAGAAATGTCGTGTGGGAGAGAGAGGGAGAGACTGGATGTCTTGAGATTGAAGTGAAGCCCTGCGGCATTCTGAAACAGGAAGACACCGTGATTTTTGCGGTGTCTCAGTGGGTGACGATGCGAAAATCGCATTCTGAAGCTCGCAGACACCGCGAAAATTGTGGTGTCTCGCGTCGTCGCCCACTGGACACCGCAAAAATTGAGGTGTCTTCCTGTGAGACACCGCAATTTTCACGGTGTCTGCGCAAGACACTGCAAAAATCGCGGTGTCTACAAGCTTCAGAACGCGATTTTTGAGTCGTCGCCCACTGAGACACCGTGATTTTTGCGGTGTCCGCGAGCTTCAGCTACAACAGGTGAAAGAGAAGATAAACCGAAAGATCCAATCACTGAGAGCTCCATTAGAGAATAGAAATAAAGAAGATGAATCCGAAAGATCCAATCACTAAGAGCTGAAATCAGACCAAAGAGTATGAAATTAAGCAACTAATCCAAGAACCCATAATAGAATCAAATCAGAAAGAAAGATTTCGAGAGAGAGTGAGAATAATCAAACCCAGAAAGATAGAGAAATGAAATTCCAGGGTTAATATAAAAAGCATTTCACTTGAAAGCAGAAAAAGAAAAAATGTCACCTAAATGGTATGCGTTTTTTTCACTTGGGCATTCTGAATTCTTCAGAAAATCAGAACGCCGTTCGGGGTTCTGAATTCTTTAGAATGCCTCGCATTGGGCATTCTGAATTCAGAACGCCGGAGCGAGTCATTTCGGCGTTCAGACGTTTCCACCTAGCTTTTTAATGGTAAATGTCTATGTGATGTTGGATTTGTCATTTTAACATACGTGAGTGGTTAACTTGTTAAAAAAAAATACCATAGTGGTTGACTTGTCATTGACCTCAAACCACGATGGTTGATTTGTCATTTACCCTATTATTAATTTTTTTTGTTTTAAATTCTTCAATAATTCCCAATTGTCACTTCCCAACATTTTAAGCCCAATTAATCCAATAAAATCCTCATTTTATTTTCTTCCAAATTAAATTGTAATTATAATCTGATAAATAAAATTTTAAGTATTTAACTAACACATCGTTGGCAATAGTTCGATTTTTACCCAATTACTCCATCGTCTCCCATTATCTTTCAATTATCCTCATTATATTCTAATATAAAAGTTGGGGTATTACACACAAGCTCTTCCCGTGTAAACCTTTCATCGACCACTTTATATTTTGTTCATCGTTCTTCTCGTCATACACGTATACTTACACCACAAGTAAACTGTAAGCCCCAAAAGGCTTAGTAAGGAAAGGGAATACACAATATGATCATGCCTCTCTTTAGGTCACTTGGAATGGGTCTGCCCAAACCAATCTTTTCATTACGTTTCATTCATTCGTTCATTACTCATACATCGAGTTGGAAGTTAAAGGAACACGTATGTGATGTAATAGTTTGATCGAATTCTAACCTTATGTGGGCTAGATTCGAACTATCCACCCGCCCTTCAACCTCCCATTACATCATTCGTTCATAGCATCATTCATTTCATTTTCCTCATACATGCATGTGAGTACCACACCAAAATGGTACTCCGTAATTGTTTCTATTACCATCATGCATGTAACATAAATATAGAAAGGACAATAACCAACAATAAATAATAATAATGGCATGAATATTAAACAACGACTAGCATGCATAACCTTAATCTTTCTCCCCAAAGCCAAATAATCCGAGTATCATGGTTCACTTTATCCAAACATATTTTACTTGAACAATATCTTAAATTGCCCAATTCAACTTCTATCATCCCAAAATTATCACTTAAGCCTCGTGCTTAGCTCTACAAAAATATGGGATATTATAGATTTAATACAAATCAAGCATACAATTAATAACAATAATAAAGAGATAAGGGATAGAAAGTGCAAACAATGTGTTCACGTGGTTCGGCAACCCCGACCTATGTCTGTGCTCCAAGTTCCCAACTTAGAGATCCTTAAATCACCTAACCTCCCCGATTAATGATGATTGAATTCACGGGTGTCAATTAAACCTTTACAAGTGACCCTTTCTTCTTGACTCTTACGGGGCATCACCCTTGATGTATCAATTTACAAAATGCAAATATAGAAAATACAACTTTAGAACTTAACTCTCAAATATGAAATCTCAAGTTGAGAATTGAGAGAGTTAAGTCTATGCACTCATTTGATTGGTGAGAATATGAGTATAAAATCGGTAGCGTTTCAGTAGGATTCTCATTTCGTTACTTTGAGCTTCAAACTGACTTCAATATCTAGACTCTGCTTGAGCGGTCGACCACCTCCAATTCCGTCGACCGCATTCAACCATTGGAATGTTACCATTATACTTTTCGTCGTCCATTTTCACTCAGGTCTATCAAATCGATCGACCACTTCCTCATCAGTCGACTGCTTCCTCATATCTCTAGATATTTGATCGATTAAAAGCTTGGTTGCTCAACTACCTGCTCGTTCGCTTCCTCAACTGCAGGAAAAACAAGCAATTTGTCTTATGTTGCAGTCCACCATATCTTCACTAGTCGACCGCTTCTTCAACAAGTTCACAATGTGAGCAATCTGTCATTTTTGTCAGTTGACCATTTCCATTTTGGTCAACTACCTCCAGTGCTTTTCACAGATTTGGTCAACCTCCTCAAGGCGTTCGTTGATCTCTTCTTCGTGTTTTGCTCATTTTCATTCTTCTAAGTCTCAAAGATCATCATATAAGCTACATGAACTTAGGTAAACATGTTAGTGAACATTAATACACGTATTAAGGGTATTTCCAATGAATATAAATAATGTATTCACTAATATCAACAATTACAAATTAAACAACTTAAATATACAAATAATATTGTCATCATCAAAACAAATAACCTAATGTCATATAGGCCAACACATCCATCTCGACAGCACAACCTCTATCCACCTCGACGGAATAGCTTATATCATTGCCTCTGCAGTCCATGCAGGATGATACTCCACTGTTTATGCCTCTGTCTGCTCTTCAGTCATCTCACTTTACGTCGATGGCTGAGGAGATGGTTAATAGGATCTTCGGCTGCTTGGAGAGTTGATTGCAAAGAATGGAGGATCGAGTGGAGGAGCACCAACAAAGAGTGGAGGACCAATTGCAAAGAATGGAGGAGGGCCTACAAGGAATGGAGGATGAATTGTAGAGAATGAAGGTGTGAACGAGTAGGTGTGTGCGTGATTGAGCAGCCCCTCCAACATCCTTTATAACACCTGAACCCTCAAAATAGCTGCTAGTTTTTTAGTTTATATGCAAAGTCCATATTTGCATTAATTATTTGTTTTAGTTTATCGTATGAGATATAATAACATTTCTCAAATGTGCAATGATCTTTCTATTACACACCATCTTTGTCCTCTTTCTGTGCTTGCCAATTTGTAGCAGATAGTGGCTCTCATTCTTCCATCGACATACGTGTCAGGTGGAATACAGCCTCCACTTCAAACTTTGCATGTGGTAGATCTTTGATTTAATTATCTATGTGTCTGCAATTGTTCATGCCTTAGTAGTCTAATGCTTTGAAAATATTTATTTCAGCCACTAGACCTTATGGATACTTTCTTCAGAATGGTTCGTGCAAAAATGAATAAAATCCTAGAGGCATGCGGTATTCTTAGAGGGGTTATGGTAGGAAGCTATTTCATTTCTTGGCATTACGTGTTTTGGACTTTATGCTGAGGATATTTTGCTGCATATTTTCATTTTTAAAAAACAATGGGTACCACATCACTACTCGCATTATCCTAAAGAAAGAAGTGACAAAAAACTTGGTGAGAATTATGTTTTAGTAAATTAATTAGTTTAGAATATTTTATTTTATTACTCATCCTTGCATTCTTTGTATGCAGTGTAATACGTTGAACAAAGAAGAATACTTTGCCATCTAAATGAAAAGATTGCTTATTACGTTAGGGTGGATTCACGTAAGTAAACTTCTTGATTTTATGTACTTCATCTTTGAACAGTTCTAACACATGGTTTATTTTCAGACACACCTATCATAATCCTATTTTCTATCATCTATTAACATGCACACTTACTACCCATACCAGACTTTGTTGCCAGAAGCAATCGCAATTGCTATGGCACCAACAGATAAAGATAAGTATACTTTTCACTTGTGTAGATTCATATTGCTTTTCATTTTTGTGGTGCTTTTTCCCTTTCCCTTTTCACCTCACACTGCATATTTTGTTGTACCAGTGGGGGTTTTAGGGTTGCTCCAAAATCGTAGGGAGATCGGCTTTCACCCTCATCCATATCTAGCGGATGGGACTCCCTTGTACGACAAAGGTTCCAACTTATACATAGACTCAACTTGCACATTTGGGATCATGGATTTATAGAGGAAATCTTGTAACAAGGCACCGATGTAAGTGGTTGATGTGGGGGATATTAGTTAATTATATATTGAAGTTCATATTCAAATGAAAGATTAGTATTGATGTTCTCATTCCCCCATGCAACTTTCTTTTTGGTTTGGAAAGCTGCATAATTGTCATGCGTGCATTTAGAGAGAGAGAGAGAGAGAGAGAGAGAGAGAGATGAGAGAAGAAAAAAGAATATTTACTCTACACTTAAACATTCAAAGAAAGAGAGAGAGAGATAGAGAAACGGAGAGAGAGAGAGAGAGAGAGAGAGAGAGAGAGAGAGAGAGAGAGAGGAATGTAGTAAGAGTGTATATCAAAGAATAATATGTTCGTTACAATAAATTAAAATGAAGAAAATATTGATTACATTATATTCTGGACCAACATGTCAATTAAAACAACTCATCATTTGCAATGGCCTCTTATATATATGGACCTTGCATGATAGACTTTGTATAAAATTTGAAACACATTGCCAGTAAAATAAACATAGTTAAAATAAACAAGTTGAGACAAACGTTTATATACAACGTGTAACATAAACATACATTACAAAAGTAATTTACCATACCATTTGTCAGTCAGAAATGATTGTCTAGCCCTTGTTAGAATGATTGTCCAAACCATTAAACAACAATTGCAAAAACTAGCTCCAAGAGTCCCTACATTTTGCTTCAACTAATGCAACAACAATTGGATAAATTCAATCATTCGCTCAATGCCAATAGTTGAGAGCAACTGGCCTAGTCATGATCCCTTCAAGTAACAATCATCCAAGCAAATAACAAGTCTCCCTCTTACATGCAATCAACACACAATGCACATCCTCTTAAATGTTGGATTGTGTGAAATATCAATCCTATCTAACTGAACAAGTATTAAGTTGCTAGGATTAGACCACCAAATCTTCTTCCTATATGACCATATCAGCTTGTATTGTTAATTTTTATCCGCTTTGTTTAGTTTTTGAGCTTCATTTATTGCTCTTCGGGCAAGGCTGGGTATAATGTTCACATTATAATCATTCCTAACTGTCTCAATTATGGAAGGAACATCATAGTTAATCTGATTTTGAATCTGTCCAAGTATTGAGTTGTCACCCATTTGGTAGAGGCAATGTCTTTTTTCATCTTTCATGAGCAAGTGTGAATGTCGTTATAGCTCTTTATTTGAAATGTAAGTTCACTTTGTAATTTTGAAGCGTGCATCCACCAAGTGCATCCTTCATAACACGCAACCCTCAACCGATGAGATTCACTATCTCTGAACATTATTGCATACTCATTCTTCAATGCATAATTCATGATTTCTTCTCTAATTTCGTTTAATGCACTATACTTCTTCCTTAGACATATACTCATGAAAGAACATTTCAGTTGTGTTTGTGGTTGTGGCCTACTCTCCCCCACGTCTTCATCTTTGGATTTGCATAATGAACAGAGCTTTTCATCATCTAAAGTTGCCAAGATTGAATGTAGCACTATAGTAGCTTCGTGTATGAATGCACAAAGCTCATGGGCCAAAAATGACGACATTGACTCCACCTCTAATCTACAATTAATGGATTCCTGATTGCGGCTTTCTTCTATGTAAAAAAAACAAAGCATTCACACACTATTTATATTACAGAGATGTATTTTTTGTTAGAGAATTAGTTAGGCTAATATTGCATGTGCATGGAGGTGTGATGATGCTATCCATGCATGGACATTACCTCTCCTCGACACCATTGGTAGCCAACAATTAAAAAAGTTTTAAATTCACTTGGATGCAGTCTGCTTTGACTCAAAAAATTTTGTTTTGCAGCAGAACTTGCCTTCCACCACAGAAAGTAAATCCTAACCCAAGGACTTTACTTTCCTCAGTGCAAGACATGTTTCCGTTGCGTAAAAAGTATTTTCCACAGCATATAGAGCACACTAGTTAGAGCGATTTCTTCAGCAAACTCCGAACTCTTACCCTTACTCTCACTATCTCATCCCTCAATCCACAACGGATGTCCTCTAGCTTACAGTTTCTTTTCTTTCTCTCCTTTTAGGTTATGTGTTAACGTTGAATTGATAAAACTTTCTATTTTTATTTCTTTACTCAAATGACATAATTTTAAAGTCAATTCATAACTCATGATGTACAGTTTAAATTCACATATCAAATGATAGTTTCATTGACATAATAGCATCTGTTTATAAATGTTCTCAATACAATCTATCCATCCATATAGAACTATCCAAAACTTAATTATAATTTATTTACAAATGCATATGAAAGTCCAACACATATATACTTGCAATGCTCTTCCTATACCATAAATCTACTTGCTTTACATGTTTTTGGCAAAGCTCAAGAAGCTTGGAGACGAGTTAAGGTTGTTGTTGCAAGTCTTCAGAGGTAATAGTAGGATACAACAAATACTTCAACAATAAAACATCATTTCATTGTGGTACTTTTCGATAACTCTACCTCAATATAATATCACGCTCTTTCCACTTGATACGGCCTACTCTTCGACCAATCATCATCTTCTAAGTCACATAATAAATGAAGCTCATCTTCTATAGATGCCGAGATTGAATGTACCTCTATAAAAACTTTGTGATCAAAAGCACATTGCTCATCAGCCTAGACTATCAATGTGATAGTCCATCTTGTGAAGGTTAGGAAAGGCCCAGGTGTGGGTTCGGCCCATATCAATGGGGGTGCACAATCCCACATCGCTTGAGAAAGTAGAAAATGCATGGTTTATAAGTAAGGTTCCCCTCCCTACCTAGTAAAATGCATTTTAGGCTAACTCTAAGAACAAAACTATGTGGTCTTCGGCCCAAAGATGATAATATTGTACTGGGAGCATTGGGGGATATTACAAATGGTATCAGAGCAGAATCCCAACCAGAAGTGTGGTTGACGAAGACGTTGGGTCCCCAAGGGGAGGAGATTGTGCAGCTAGCCTTTTAAATGCCAGGAAAGGCCCAAGTGTGGGTCCAACCCATATTAGTGGGGGTGTACAATCCCACATCATTTGGGAAATTAGAAAATGCATGGTTTATAAGTAGGGTTTCTCTTCCTACCTAGTACAACGCGTTTTGGGCTAACCCCAAGAACAAAATTGTGTGGGCTTCGATGCAAAGCAGATAATATTGTACTATGAGCTCTAGGGGACGTTATAATCAAAATAAGCTTCACCTCCATTTCTGATACTTTTTCACTCATGGATGGTATTCAAGGATTTCAAGTTACCGCTTGCTCTCGCAGAGGACATCCTTACCACTTTTATATAGATGGAGTTGAATGTCGCTCAACATCATCGTTTAGTATTGAGGGACATCCATGGATTAGGACTTAATTTCAGCAACTGAAGACACGTTTCTGGTGCAGATACTTTCCTTCCATTGAGGAAAGTAAGCGCCATGTATTAGAACTTGCTTTCTACAGCTGAAGACAAGTTTTCGCTATAGAACGAATATTTTCCGCTATGGAAACGTGTCTTCTACTACAAAAAGTAGGTCCCTCAATTAGAAATACTTCATGTACGAGGTCCGTTGCGAAAAGAAAATCTATTTGTTGCAGAAAGAAAACATGTTTGTTGCGAAAAGAAATTGAAATTTTTAACAAAAAACGTGACAACGATGTTTACGTTGTTCATTTTCCATAGTTCAGTATTTTATTTATTAACAAAAATTATTTAGTGATTATGTTGTCACTGACGCCATAATTTAGTTGTTATTTTGTTAATTTCCCTTTTTATTTTAGATAAATAATTTAAAGTATTTTTTAAAAAATTGGATATCTATATTTTCAAATTTGCCTTACTTATAATTCTACTTTTATTTATATATATAATTCTTCCATTAATTTTCAACAAAATTAACGTCACTTGTGAAGTAATCTAATTTCATTCTACCCAAATGCTTATGTTAATTAAAGTACCGATCCTTTTTGTTAAAAAAAAATGTTAATTTGTCAACTTAACTCTTATTATGTAATACCCAAGGAAAATAAATATTATTGAGTTGGAGAAAATTGAAATGTTAAATAAAATGAAAATATTATAAAGATTTAAAGGTTTGAAGTCAAGAATTTAGAAAATGTCCACGATAGCTAAGCAATAAAAATGACATCATATTAAGAATGAATGTTCATTGCAAAGAAATGATGCTTGTGGTAAGAAGGAGCGGCGTTGTTATAGACAAAGAAAATGTTTTGAGAAAAGCGTGACAACCATTGGATAAGGTCAAAGAGCAGTTGAGTTTAAAGATGGTGTAAGACGTTGAAGACCGAATAAAAAAAGGAACTGCAAGAGAAGGAATATTGTTGGATTAAATCAATAGAAGAGTTTATAGCCGTTGGATTAGAAGGAGGATTAAAAAGATGCTTTTGTGAAAAGCTACCATGCAGGTGAGAAAAAATGTCATGTAGGAGGAAGAATAACTGTCATATTAAATTATAAGATAAAACAAGAATCGTTAGATTAGAAGAAATATGCTCCCATGAACGGGAAAGATTCTTTGCGGAAGGGAAAGTGGTCGTACATAAAGATAAATGTCATCATTTTAGGCTAAACAAACGTGTCCGCAGTAGCAAACATAGCCACGACAGCATATTATTAGGAAGAAATGTCGCTGTTTTGGATAAGTTGTGTGTCTTGCATAGTGGAACTGCAAAAGTGTAGGCCTTCACTGAAAGAGTAAGAGCCCGCTGATGTTGTAACACGTGTATTCATGGTAGTGAATGCGTTCACAGAAGGACGATAAAGGATAAAACGTCGTCATTTGGGTTTAGTATCTGTTGTAAATAAATGTCAATGGATGGGAATGCTTCCGTGATAATCAATGAAAGTACGAGTGTAATACTCCGATATCGTTTTCCCTGTATACGCGATGTAATCAATGGCCAGAGTATTGAGCATATTACATTACGCATCTTTACGTGTTAAATTGTGAAGTATATTTATAGGAAAAATATTATGGGATGAAAGTTAAGTAGGAAAACATGACGGAAAAGCTGGATTTATGGAGATGCAGACGCATGCGGCCGACTTGGGGATGAGAAATGCCATCCGCAAGTCTTGGGATGACTCATGACGTGATTTCATGTCCTGACTTTGCGTGTATCGTGAAGTTTTGGATGAGTCCGCTGCATACAGAGGCGGACGTTTTGAATCTGTCCAATTCTTGGATAGTTTCGGACGCGTACGGATATGGATGGTGTGGACGATGGTAGATGGATATGGACACGATTGTTTTGAATCTATCCGATTTCTGGACACTTTCGGACGAACGCGAACGATTGAATACGACGCCATTCTTTGTCTGCATGGCAAATTTGGATGGGTGCAGACGAAGGTGAGGACGCCATCCTTCGTCTGAATGTGCAATTCCATCTTAGGAATAGTACATTTCGGACGCATGCAGACAGGGCCAGGATGAATATCCACGTCCGAAACATCTCTGACCTGCGAGAAATTAGGGATTTAAATAGTAGGGCTTTTGTCATTTAGTCATTGATTACGCACTAAGGAGACAAAAGTCGCCTCTCCCTTGCCTGGAGGTGATCTACCCCACGCCAGACCTCTCTTCCAGCCATGCCTTCCCTCTCCTTAGGTGTACCATTGTCTCCCTCCAGGTATAGACTTGGAGTTAAGCCATCCCTCTCCCATTTTGCAGTCCAGCCTTTCCTTCCTTCATGAGTTCTCCCTGTGAGAGAGAGTCTGAGAGAGAAATTGTGAGTGGGTGAGAGTTCCTGCATGAGAGAAAATCCTTTGTGAGTGTCTGTGAGAGTTGTGAAAGTCATCCACATGAAGCAAGCAAGGAGCAAGCGGTGGAGTTACCGAAGCTGCTGTCCGTGAAGCTGAGTGTGAGCTGGGAGCTTGGAGTCCTTAATGTTCGTGAGTAAAGTCTTTAACTAGAGTAAGGACTTGGGTGTGTCTTGGCTAGTGGTTGCCCTACCCACAAGTGGTGTGCGTGAGTAATGTCGGTTTCCTTGGATGATATTCTTTCGTTAATTCCTTTGTTGATACTCTGTAGATATTTCCTTTATTGTTAGTTCTATGATTCATACTCTATAGTTATTTCCTTTATTGTTAGTTATGTGATTCAATGCTTTACTTTGATAGACAATTGATGATTGATTACTGCTTAGATAAATGACTAAAGCTCGAAAAGGAGGAACGAATGAGTTGAGAGTTATGCATTCGATGATGACCCTATTCTTTAGTATTTACTTGCTATCTAGTTTCAATATTCCTATGTTAACTTTAACTATCCGCTATATTATTCTATCATTACCTGGGTTAATATCCTTGTGTTAATTAGAAGTTTTACTTCACGTTGTCTTGCTGTACTAGTGTGGATAATAATTAGAATAACCCGCAACCTGATATTCAATTAACTAGAACTATAAGCATGTTAATTAACTAAGTTAATTAACTAGATAATAAATGAGATTACTTATTGAGCATGTTAACTAACTAGGATAATTAATTGAAATAATAATCGTAATTACCTTGTGAGCATGTTTAATTAACTAGAATCTAAATTGAACAAGGCATAATAATCATAATTTCTTTGTGAGCACATTTAATTAACTAGAATCTAAGTTGTTAACACCTTATGCTCTATCCAGGTGTGTGTGGTGTTAAATCCTTAGTTATTGTTAATTCCTTGTGGTTAGTTCCTTTACTGCCATTTTTATATTTCAATGCTTTACTTTCATTGAGAAACAAGGAATGTTTACTGCTTGAGTGAGCACCCCTAATGTTAAGCCTTCTAGTATAGAATGCTAAGCATGAATGAGTTATCATTTCCTTTACTTATGTTGACTTTGCTATGTGAATGTGTTGCTTATTACCTTACTTGTTTATGTGCTGCCCTGTCATTTCTATAGTAAAATCTCTTAGAAGCTGTAGTTTTCTGCATGTCTAATAATAATCACTAAATAACAATGGTAATAATAAACACAAAATCGAGCATGTTAATTAACAGATGACTAATAATCATAATCTTTCTTGAGCATGTTAATTGACTAGGATAACTAGAACTCGAGCATGTTAATTGATTTGGATAACTAACTAGAATAATAACCGTAATCTTTCTTAAGCATGTGAATTAACTAGGATAACTAATCGTAATTCTTCCTTGAGCATGTTTAATTAGAATAATATTTGTAACTTGGAGCCGGTTTAATTAACTGCATGTTTAATTGACTAATTATAATTACTCACTTAGGCATGTCTAATAGAATAAAAGCATGCTTAATTAATTAGAATAGGGATTGAAAGTTCTCCTTTAAGTATGTTTAAGTATTATCTTTCATCCATGTTTAATTTGTTATATCTATTTCACGTCGTTGTACGCTTGTGTTTGCGAAGCATGTTTATCGTATGAGTAGTTATGAGTCATTAGTTGTAATTTAACTTGAAGCATGTTATAATTAGTTGTAATTTAACTTGAAGCATGTTTAACATATGAATTTAGTTTAATAGTATATTCCTTTTAATGTTGCGTCCTGTAAATTCAAGCTTGCCATTAGTTGTTTAGTTCACTGCTAAGATTTGGTTCCTTTTATGCGCCTTCAAATTCTGTTATTCATTTATATGCGCAATTCAATTATTGTTTACTATCATTTCAATGTGTTATTCAATTATTTACTTTCATTCCTATGCACTATTCAATGATTGTTACCTTCATTTCTATACGTTATTCAATTATTGTCATTTACTTTATTTTATATGCGCTATTCAATTATTGTTAATGTCACGTTCATGCATCATGTTATTTGGAGAATGTGTCATCATATATCATGTTAATAGAAACCAATAGGGAGTGCCACCGGTGGTACTCACACATGCATTATGTGAGAGAAAATGTTAAGAAAATGAAGGAAAAGAATGAATGAAAGAAAAGACAAGGGAGTTAGGGGGCGGATGGGTAGCAGATCTAGTCTACAACTAGGCGAAGCCCCCTCCTTAGTTGGGAACGGGGACTTAGTTGCAAGTCAAAGGTTAGATCCGATCAACTATACCATTCCATATGTGTGACGACCCGATTTTTCATAACCTTTTAAAATACATGAAATTTAAAACTTTTGTGAGACAATTAAAATCCTTCATAATCAGAGTGCTAAAACTGAGCGTCAAAACCCTTTCATTACATTCATTACGAAAATCATTTATCAAAACATAACAGAAGTATAAATGATTTATTAAAAACATAGCGAAAGCGAAAACAGACTATTTAAGAAATGCTAAGTAAATCGTTACGTTTACAAACACTTTACTCATCTTTAGCCTGACCATCCACAAGCTCTGCCCGTGTAAACCTTTCATCAACTGCTTTGTACTTTGTTCATCATTCTTCTCGTCATTCACTTATACCTACACCACAAGTAAACTGTAAGCCCATAGGCTTAGTAAGGAAAGGGAATATGCAATATGATCATGCCTCTCTTTAGTTCACTTGGAATGGGTCTGCCCCAAACCAATCTTTTCATTATGTTTCATTCATTCGTTCATTACTCATACATCGAGTTGGAAGTTGAAAGAACACATATGTGATGGAATAGTTTGATCGGCTTCTAACCCTATGTGAGCTAGATCTGAACTAGCCATCCGCCCTTCAACCGCCCATTGCATCATTCATCATCGTTCATTGCATTCATTCATTTTATTTTCCTCACTCATGCATTGGAGTACCACACCGAGGGGCACTCCCTACTTGTTTCTATTATCATGATGCATGTGGACATAACATAAAGGAATTGATAATTTAACAATACAAGTAACAAACAATGAATAGCAAGAATAGTAATAATGGAAATCAACGAAGACAATAATATTATAATTGAAATCAACATAGAAGTGAAGTAAAAACGACCTATGACATGCTTGATTCTACCAAACATACAATAAAGATATGGCGAGAAGAATGAACTGATAACATGCTAGGACATCTAAACGAATTGAACATGCCTATTAATAATCTAAGAGTTTAAGCATAGATTCAATAATTACAGGAAAACATATTCGATAACAAACTAATAGAAACATGCTCAACAAACAACAATTGTAAACGTGCTTGAATTATAATCACAAGATATTACACTAAACTAATTATGCATGCTCGACTACACTAACTGAACCTACAGATGCTTAATAATTAACCACCGGAAATGTGCTTAGTAATCGAATACATTTAAAATGTGCTATTAAATTGAAACGACTAATAACTGAAACATGTTGGATTAGTACAATCAATAATCTAATATTAACGTTGCATGCTCTTCTAAACAAAACAGAATACAACAAAATAGAATACAAACATGCTTCTCAACAAATATTAGAAACGTGCTTGATAAACTAACTAATTATACATGCTTGTCCAACTAACAATTATACAGAATCATATTCAATGAATTGATACCATCTAAAGTCATAATTAATTATAAATGGAATGACTAATTGATTTTATACATTTGAAGTTAACATGCTAATTTATTAATTTAACTAAACATGCTTAGAATACTTAAGAAACTCAAACTAAGCATATTCGGATTATATTCAAGAAGCTCAAATAATATATTAAATTTACTAATTGATTGATCATGCTTTTATTCCAATTGGTTAAACATACTACAACTAATGGTCTAGCCATGGGATTCCATTTAATTAAACATGCTGACATAATTTGTAACACCCCGACTTTTTTTTGAAATTTAATAAGGATTAATTTGGGACATTTGGATCTATTGGGTAATTTTTGGGGTATTACCAAGGGCGTATTCGTTAGATTAGAATTTATGGAAATTAATGCAATTAATATAAATATTAATTCAATTAATTAAATTATAATATATGTGATTAAATGGGGTTAAAGAAAAATTAAGAGGGGATGTGGGAGAGCATGAACTGGTTCACTAAGTGAACCGGTTGAAAAAAAAGGGGGAAGAATGGCCTCTAGCCATTCTTCAGGAGCCAACCTAAAGAAAGAGAACCAGAAAACGAGTGGGAGAGAGAAGGCTCAAGAAGGTGATCAATAAATCGCGGGAGACGACGACGGGTCAGGCGAGCTCAGGGTCGGCTTGGGTGGCTCCTTGCGGCGGTGGATGTACGAACAACAGAGGTGGCTAATCGTGAGCTAGGGCTCATCGCGACGTCGACTGAAGGGCGATGGTGAGCGACGGGCTGCGATCGACGTTTTGGGTCGATGTGGACGGGGCGTTCAGTTCTAGAAGACGGGTTGGTTCGACTTATGGTTCAGCTCAAACCGGTCTTCTTCTCCTTGTTCTTGCTCTGTTGGTGACCGACAACTTGGATAGGTTGGAATACAGGAACTGTCTGGCATGCGGAGTGCAACACTTTGCCCCCTGTAATGGCAGAGTGTTTTTGGCTGGAGATGTGAGCTATATAGGGGAGCGGAAACGTGAAGTTTAGGGAGAAGCTGAGTGCAGAGGAATGAGTTGGAGCTCTCTGAGAATGGCTAGACAAGGGCGTTGTTGGCTGTGCTGAGCTCCTGGAGAAAGATAGAAGAATGGTGAGGGAGAGGGGTGTTTTGGAAGGGTAGTCCCTCGGTTGTGTAGAGCTAGGAGCCCTCTCTGGGTTGAGCCGACAACTTCCATTTCTTCTGGTATGATTTATTATCATTTTCTCTGTTGCTTCAGTTAGGATTTTGTTTATGGATGCTCTATTAAGAGTACTGCTTGGATTTTCTAGATAAATGGATGGATAATGCCTTTGTTGGGTTCTGTTGTTAGAGTTTTCATGTTATGTGCTGCAATTTGATTAACTACCATTGTCTGGGATATGTTTTGTGGTTACGGGTCTCGGCTGTGGATTGTGTTTCTATGTTGTTTGGTTAGGATAAGTGCTCCGTGAGGAACTGAGCTCTCTGTGGTTATTTCCACGGGCATGAATATGTTGGTCATTTGCTTCTTGCCCTTTGTTAAGTATTAAATTAATTAATGCCTATGAAATTGTAATGTAGTTTGTGGGATATTATCTCTGTTGATGGATTTGGACAAAATACACTTGAGGATAATGCTTCTGTAAATCTCTACTAAGTTGGGTGGTTGAGATAATTAGGGATATTGAATGTGGAAATGAATATATTGCTTCGATGTTTAAATTCAGTTGGGTTTGATTATTACAAGTGGATTAAGCCGTTAAGTTGAGATATGTGGGAATAGTACGAATAATTTGCGAGTTCAATGAATGTATTTTGGTTGGCCTAGAATGATTGTTGTTATTGATAAGTAAATGTTCTGATTGTGAAGGTATTGTGAGGAAAAGGAGGACAACGATTAAGTATGAGCACACAATAAAGAATTGAGGTAAGGAACTTAGGTGTGTCTTGGCCATTTGTAGGCCCTACACCACAAGTAGAGTGCGTGTGTTATACGTTTAGTTTTCTATAAGTTCCTTATGCTATATTGCGATTTCTAGTAGATAGGTTGATAAAAGTGACGTTTGTTGTTAGTGGCTATTAGTCTTTTGAATGATTTACTGTCATTATTTCCTTGTTGACTTCCTCACTATTGTTCTTTCTCGGTTGGTAGTGTAGATTGCTTGATACCCTGTAGATATTACTTCTGTGATAGCTTGTTCTTGTTGTTAGTCTTGTTTAGTTCTGTTATACATGTTTCACTTTGATAGACTCATGATGAATGACTAAAAAAGTTGATGACCTAAAAAGTATGAACGAATGATGTTGAGAACTAGACCTTTGAGTGTGATCCTATTTTTCATAGTTCACAGTTTCATTTATTATAATATCCTGCAGAAATTAGTTTAACCCTTTGAGCATAGTTTCCCCTTTCACGCATGAATATTATTCTGTTATGTATGTCTTTGTTTGTTTAATTGCTAATAACCCCTAAGCATGTTAACCAAGGCATTTAATCAAAGCATGTAAACTACTTAATCTGTATTTGTAATCTTCCGAACATGTAAATCAATCAGTTGTTTGACTTCTCTAATTCCAGAATGTTTAATTGTTAGCTAGTATTGTATGAGCATGTTAATCAGCTTAACTAAATTAGATAACTCGAGCATGATAATTTGATCATACTAAGTAACTGAATTAGAATTTGAAATCGAGCATGTAAATCGGTTGAGCATGTAAATCGACTAATAACAAATCGTAATCTTCTTTTAAGCATGTTAACTATTACTTAAGTAGATTAATTAGCTAAGTATGTTAAATCAATTATCATGTTAACATAGGTAGGTCTGGTATGTTTTTAACGTTAATTAATATTGTTGCACGAGTATGTTAACTCATCTAAGTATGTTCAAGTATGTTAATAACTAGTTGAGCATGTTAAATAATAGTCAATTGAGCATGTAACTCAATTAGTAGTCCAAGCCTGTAAACCATTTGAATTGCCATTTATTTATTAGCATGTTTAATAAGTACTTAACTAACATGTTTAATTAACTCGAGTATGTGATTGATTAGAAAGTTTTAAGAGCATGTTAATTTACTTAATTAAAATAATTGATTAAAATAGTCAATATGCGGGTATGTTCCCTAACTAGTTGTAGTAAAGTTCAACTAGAATGTTTAATTAACCAACTAGACAAATGTTATGTAAAGTGCACCTCGAGCATGTTAATGAACTAGCATACTTAATTAAAGTAATTGATTGAGCATGATAAATGATTAGAGTAATGAACTAAACCTGAGCATGTATAAATAACTAGCTTTATTAAGTCATTAATTAACTCATGTTAATTATACGTATGATGATTAGTAGTTCAAGCATGCAATTAACTAAGTTTTTTAATTCTTCTGTGTTTAAGTGGCATGTTAATCAACTAAGATAAGTAGTTAACTTGAGCATCTTAGATAACTAAACTAATAATGATAACATTGTTAATAAACAATTTGCATGTTAATTGATAGCATGTTTTCGATTCTTTCTTAATGATATTGTTCTATTAATTCGAGTATGTTTTCTTGGTTGCAATCCATTGTACTTGTCTTCTGTGGTGTGCAGTTATTTCCTTCTATTATATGCTTTGCTTTCCTTATATGCGCTTTCAGTTATTTTAAATGCGCACTTCAATTTCTGTTAAAGTTACTTTATTGAGCATCATGCATCACATTAGGTTGAGAATGTATGGTCATGCATCATGTTAATAGAAACTAATAGGGAGTGTCACGGGGTGGTATGCACACATGCATGAGTGGGATAAATGATGAAAATGAGTAAAATGGTAAGATAATAAAGGCCTCTATGGTCTGGTAGCTTAGCTCAGCACAGACACAAAGAAAAGAAAAGGGAGTTGGGGGCGGATGGGCAGTTCAGATCTAGCCTGGCATTGGACTACGCCCCTTTCTCATGTCGGGAAAGGGACCAGCTGCTCACAGGAGGTTAGAAGCCGACCAAGACTATACCATTCCATATAGGTCCTCCAATTTCCAGCTCGAAGTACGAGTAACGAACGAACGACATAAAGAAAAGTAATAAAATGGTAAATGGCTAATAAAATGATTGGTTTGGGTGGCCCCCATTCCAAATGATCTAAAGAGAGTCATAAGCATATTGCATTAACCTTTTTTCCTTACTGGGCCATTAGGCTCACGTATTACTTGTGGTGTAGGTACAAATGACGAACAGATAATAATAGGCTCATATACGAGAACGATGAACAAATAATAAAGCAGGGATGAAAGATTTGCACGAACGAGATTCGGAGCTGGCCAGGCTAAGGGTAAAATGAGAAATAGTTGTAATCACATTAAGTTTTATTGTATTGTATTCCATTGTTTAGATTTCCTTTTAAACGATTTAAATACGCTTCCGCCATGTTTTACGATGATTTATTTTATAACGCTTTCGCACATTTTATCAATTGTTTTCATAACGAGTTTAACGAAAGAGTTAGTAGCGATCTGGTTAGACGCACTCTGATACATGTTGTTTTAAAAAGAAAGAAATTTCAAAATTTAGGCATTTTCAAGGATTTACGAAAATCCGAGTCGTTACATAATTATTATCCTAACTAATCCACACATACTTGATTAACGAAATGAAGCAAGTATTAACAATTAAGAATCTACAGCAAGAGAATATAACAAACATAATTTAAGTCTCTATTCATTAATGATCATGCGTGCATATCATTTCATCATTCAATCCTACAACCTTAACGTCATCGTTCATCATTCATTCATCACACTTCCGTTAAGGCACACATTTGCAATAAAAGATACGGATTCTATTTCCTAACCAGAACCAAGAAAAAAATAACATTATAAGCTGCATTTCAATAAACTAAATCTATCTATGCATGCTTATCTAATTAAATCAATATGTAAACATGCTCAATAAATTCTATACGGAAATCTACTTAAGGAATTACAATTAGAAACTTGCTTAACAATTTCATACGATGAGAAACATGCTACGCGAAATGATGTCAATTAAATCTAAAGCATTTATAGCTCCTAACCAGAACCAAGGAATCAATAATATGCATTACAAGGAATTCACGGCAGCTAAAACAGTTCACAAAATAGGATTCCTAACTTATGCATTTCATAACTCATTCGTATTTATCATTCATTCCTACAACTTTGCATCCATCCTTTATTCCATTCATAAGCAATCCATTTTTAACATTAAAATTAGGAGATTATACAGAATTAAACCACATAACAATGAGTTATCAACCAAAGGAAAACATTCTAAGAATTCGAACAAGGAAACAAGCATAGAATTCAAATAATAAAACCAGAACGACACTACTTGTAGGTAAGGTCTCCACTGGCCAAGACTTAACCCAATTCCTTACCTCGAAACTTTATTGCATTATGCACTTAAACGCTATCCTTCCTCTTCCTCTACCAATACCTTCACAATTAGCAATCAATTCCAGATTATTAACTAGCTCTACAAAATTAAACTCCTAACTTCATCACAAGCTGTAACAATGGATATAACCAAGCTCTATTAATAGCCCAACAGTTCACAGGTTTAACACCGTATAATTCATTGCACTGTTATCATGTACTATAAACTGCAGAGGAGAATTTTACCAACAGAATATCCAAGCTGTAGCTCACCCACGGTTCAGCATCTCCAACGGCGTCGTGAACGCTTGCCTACTCACCCAAAGCCATCCAGATGCATTGTCACCCACTCCTAGTGACACCAAACACTCGCACGTTGGACCCCCTGTCACCGCAATGAAACATCGGCCGAACCTGATTTCTCCCTCAACTTCGCCTCTCTCTCATCGGGTTCACCCGATTGCCATCCCTAGCTGCAACTTGCAACATCGTTGGCAACCCACCTGGAGTCGATTCGTCGCCACGACTCTCCCACGATTGCTCTCCCTTGTATCAACTCTCTCTCTCTCTCTCTCTCTCTCTCTCTCTCGCGGCCTCTCTCTCCCTCTTTCTCTCATTTCTTCAGAACACCAAAAATTGCAACTAACCTAATTTTCCTTTTTAATTTGCTTCTTAAACCAAACCGACTACTCAAACCGGACCAACCAACCAACAAATGGAACCAGTTCTTTTTCTCTTTCCCCATTAAATTAATTTCTTCCTTCATTGATAAATCCCACTTTCCTTTAATTAATATTAAATATATATTTACTTGTTAAATATTTGTATCGAATATTAACCGACCCAAATTGTAACTCTTGAATTATTCTAATTATCGTTAGAAGATTATTAGAGGTCCAATTTAAATTTCTTAATTCTATTTTCTAAATTGATTTCTATCAATTAAACTTCCAATAAATTCTCTTAAATTACAATCTAACGGTTATGTCCTTACCCCGATAATTATCCAATTTAAAAAGTCAGGGTGTTACAATATGGGTCCTCTAATCTCCAGCTCGACGTATGAGTAAAGAACCAATAAAAAGAAATGAAAAATTGGTTTGGTTGGCCCTCACTCCAAAAGAACTAAAGAGAGGCATAGCATATTGCTTAAACCTTTTTCCTTACTAGGCCATTAGGCTCACGTCTTACTTGTGGTGTAGGTACATGTACGTGAAAACGATGAAAAGATCAAAAAGTAGGATGAAGGATTTGCACGTGCGAGAACTTGTAGCTGGTCAAGCTAAGAGAAGTAAAAGATAAAGTGGTTTGTAATTAACGTATAATGCTTTGTTTAGTATTTCTTCCTTAAAAAAATTATTTACGCTTCTACTATGCTTTGATAAACCTACTATGTTTCTTGATTTGACTTCTGTTGTATTATGGTAAAAGATTTTATAACGATTTTCATAGCAGGTAGAAGGAAAAGAGTTTTAACGGTCAAACTTTTGAAGGGCACTCTGATTATATTTCTAAAAAAAAGTTTTCCACTATTTATAAATGAAAAGTTTTAAATTTAACGCATTTTAAAAAGGGTTATAGAAAAGTCCGGTCGTTACAGCGGGAGCATAAGTATCCACCGAAAGAATTGTATGCCCAGACCAATGTGGCAATAACAGATTTGCGGATGGATCGAATATTCACATAAATGATTCTCTACAGACTTTAATGTATACACAGTAGACACTTAGGCATCTGCAATTGTGCAAAAATATGCAACATAAGATTATTTAGAAATCTATTTTCAAGATTAATTGAGAAATAAATAGATGAATACGATCCACCAATTACAATGAATTAAGATGACAATAGTACTTACAAGTTTTAACTTAAAGTAAATTATCGTGTCTGGTTGTGATTGGTGAAGAGGATGACTCACGAGATAAAATCATCGTCTTAAACTTCAATAAATAGAGGAGTTTGACTCTTCAAAATGGAAACAAATGAGCCACGGGTTTCAACTCCTCTTTGAAGTGAGAAGTACTCTTTGAAGGTTAGTGAGGTTCTATTTTATGTTCAAGTGAATTATAAGTTTAAGTAGTGAAAAAATAAGGAAATTCTAAAGTGGGCGAATGATTTATAAGAGAATAATGAAATTAGATTTTTGTGTTCTAAGGTTAAGATTCTATCATGTTGATAATTCCTAAATTAAAGTGATGTTTATAAAGGTTAAACACCTATAAAACCGGAGCAGTTTCGATGTTTGTGGCACCAACTTATCTGAATAGCTTCTGATAAGCTCCAAGAAACAAATGGAGAGCCTTAGAGAAATCTGTTCCGGAGAATGACCAATACTCGAACCAGCAGAAACAAAATGAATAAAACTCCAAATGTGTACGTGAACTAGAGCTGTATTTCAGAGAACATAAACTTAATATAATCAGGAGAGATGTATCAAAAATCCAGCCCAAAAAGCACTCTAGATTAGGAGATCTATCAATTTTAATAACAACCCGAAAATCTGTTTCCAGCAGGACAGTTTTACCAGTGCAGATTCAAAACGGAATATCTTGAGCTACGTTTACCAAATGAAGCTAATTTTTGGAGGGTTGCTCACTAACTTACTCTTGAACAAATCACTAGAAGACATCAAATGGAGACGAACGTCGTAAGGGCCTCAAACAGATACTGCAATCAGAGATAACAACAATCCAGCACAAATCACAGATTTCAACAACTCAACAATAATCCGAAAATAACCTTTTACAATCAATAAACTCCAAAAGGCTTCCTCAACACATAACATTCATTGAATCACCAGAATATAGGCTATCCAAGCAGCAAGAAAAGAACATAAAAGAACTACAAAAATCAGAAGGGAACACAATGGAGTCCACGGACCTCCTAGTGAGAGGGGCGACTTTGGGGTTGGCCGAAAACCAACACTCTCCAAGGTTGGAAAGTTCTCTTGTCTCCACACTACAATCTTACCTCGAAAAATAAGGATTGGAAGAAACAATATCCCAATGATGCAAGGTTGAGAAGCTTCAAGAGGAGCCTTGCTTGGGGGATGGATGAAATCGGCGCTAAGGAGAGGGGGAGGCCGTGGGTGTCTTCTCTCAAAAGAGAACCAATTTTCTTAATTCATCAAAGTCCCTTTCCAATTTCAACCAGGTAGGGTTTTAACCCAGAATGTTTACAAAATAGGCGTAAAGACCAAATTGACCCTAACTTAAACAAATAGACATGACTTACACAAAAATTAAAAATCCCGAGTGAGATTTTTTTAGACTCTGTAAAATGTACATTTGACATACCAAATGAAATCCGAATATTACGTTCAAGAGCTCGTTAGAAAGCTCTATCTGTTGGCTGCAATTCATATGAAGGAAAAAAGTTGACACAAAGCCGTCCTGATTGTGGAAATAGCCCTTGAACGTCCACAGCTCCGGTTTTAGGCGGAAATGGAAAACCTATAATTTCCTCCCAAAGATTACAAGATCTCCATTAGCTCAAATGCCAACTCCTCTTTTTTTATTTGATTCAAAAACCTACAAAATAAATAAAAATTTAGAAAATAAAAGAGCCCTTGGCTCGGGCTCAAGTTCCGAAACTTGGGGCACATCATACTCCCGGGGTTGAAAAGGATTTGCCCTCAAATCCAGGGAGTATTCATCATTATCTTCTATCTTGCCTTCCTCCTGGATCAAATGGAAAATTTTTGTTTCCACCTTGAGGCAATTTCTTCATAAAGGAACTTGTAAACCGTCTTGCCAAAGATAGGAGAAGAATTGTGAGTTCGCACAAGACAATGTCCAGATCTTGTAGTGGTAGTAACTTTGAATCAAAATAATCTTTAATCTTCGAATTTCTTTCCTCAACTACAATATTAAAACCCTCTTTCCAAAACTTAAAATCAGCACCAACAACAATGGAATTTCCCATCCACCCAATTTTAAAGAGCCATGAAAGTAAGGAATTTAACACCAGGTTCCTTTCTTGGGGTGCATACTCAATGGGGTTGGATCCACAACGATCAGAAACACGATGATGCGATAACTGTAAAATAGAATTAACATAATTCTTATCCCACATAATCTGATGGCCCATCAACTCATTTTCTATTAAACCACTAGGCATGCTGAAGTTTTCATCTCCAATTAAAAATCCAGCATTTAAAGAGATATCAATAAGAGTGGCCACAACATTATCATCCAGCCGTGCCATAACAAATTCAATAACAACATTATTTCTAAATCACCCAATTTTAAAGAACCAAGTAATCAAAGTGTTTGGTGGGATGTACCTCGAGCAAATAGTTTTGGCTAGTATGTTTGTTTCTCTGCTATCGTAGACTAGCAAATAAAGACTCAAAGCTGGTAATGCACCCAAGCCCCACTCTTTATCCATATGCATGTAACCATGGTTGAGAATTCTCTGTTCATCTGTGAATGTAAAATCTACTTTGTCCATGCTCCAACAAAAATCATAACAAATCAGCTCGCCATGAATTTTCTTTTCTAGCCACTCAATAGTGAGAGGTCTTTCTATGGTCAAGATAAAAATTTCCTCTTGATCAAGAGTTATCTTCTTAAAATAATTTTCTTTTTCAAAGGTTGCTGTAAAGAACTCATCTCTATGGTCCACTATACTTGCTTCTTCCATTTTACTTAAAACATTGTCGTTAAGCAAAATTGAAGACTTTTCATCTTCCATGAGTGTTTCCTCTAAGGCCATGAGTCTTTTCCTTTGAGGAGGAGTTTCTTCCTCTTCCATCATTAAATTTGGTAACTCTTCATCGAAAGATAGTCCTTCAACACTAAGTGGAACAAGTAAAGTATCATTAGAAGTACATGTGTACAACAATTCTTGATGATCGACCATATCTTCTTCCAACTCAGTTTCAATTCTAACAAATTCTTCCCATGGACTCGGCATTTGTAGAATTTTACAATGCTGATCTTGCATCTCTTTCTCATGTTCCTTCTTGACCACATTAGTTGTAGCAAAAAAATTAACTTCATGTTCTACATAATCATCTTCACAGATTTGACCATTCGATAAAACCTTTTGAACCGCTTGAGTGTCCATCATAAATAGTGGCCCTTCGGAAGCATAAATAGTCTCTACTTCTAAAGTGTCTTCTTCATTAGTGGCTGCCAAAGAGTCAACTTGGCTTTCCCCATCAACCACACAATCCTTTAAGATAGTACTCTTTTGATTCAGACATTTAAAAGCATTGTGCCCAATCTCAAGGCACTCGGAGCAACGGATGTCTTTAGCCTTTAGCCGAGACGTATCAAATCTTTTTCTCATAAACTTTTTCATCATCTTTCAAGTAATAAGATTATCTTCCCCATCAATTAGCCACTGAGCTTTTAAGTTATTCCACCAAGATTTAGCATAACCCATAAATGACGAGGAGGCTAGTTTCACTTTACCTTTATCCGAAAATTCGTGACCATTAAATATGCCTTCAACTTCTTCCAACCAATCCATACACTCAATATCATTGTTGAATCCACTAAATGGAGGGATGGATAAATCCAAAAGCTTAAAATCATTCTTTTTATGAGATCTTCTTCTCGAATTTGGAAGCTCTTCCATAACGCTTTCTCTCGCACCCCAATCATACAAGTTTTACCTTTGACTCCTTGACTCGATTGATGTGTTGAATTTTTCCTTTGGTTTAGGAGTCCTAGGGCCCTTAATATGCCTACTAGAACATTTCTCTAGACTTTCTTGAAGCTTAAGAATCATGTCAAACAACTCCTGCTTAGTAGGCTCGGTTTGCTCATGAGTTTCCTCGGGTGGGGGTGCACTTGAATTATTTCACATATCTCTAGGGTTGTGATAGTGAGCCCCACTTCTCGTACTCATAATAACCCTCTTAAAAAACAATAATACAGCAAGAAAACGTGAGCCAAAGCTCTGATACCAAATGATAAGCTCCAAGAAACAAATGGAGAGCCTTAGAGAAATCTGTTCCGGAGAATGATCAATACTCGAACCAGCAGAAACAAAATGAATAAAACTCCAAATGTGTACGTGAACTAGAGCTTTATTTCGAAGAACATAAACTTAATATAATCAGGAGAGTTTTATCAAAAATCCAGCCCAAAAAGCACCCTAGATTAGGAGATCTATCAATTTTAATAACAACCCGAAAATCTGTTTCCAGCAGGACAGTTTTACCAGTGCAGATTCAAAATGGAATATCTTGAGCTACTTTTACCAAATGAAGCTCATTTTTGGAGGGTTGCTCACTAACTTACTCTTGAACAAATCACTAGAAGACATCAAATGGAGACGAACGTCGTAAGGGCCTCAAACAGATACTGCAATCAGCGATAACAACAATCCAGCACAAATCACAGATTTCAACAACTCAACAATAATCCGAAAATAACCTTTTACAATCAATAAACTCCAAAAGGCTTCCTCAACACATAACATTCATTTAATCACTAGAATATAGGCTATCCAAGCAGAAAAAAAAGAACGTAAAAGAACCACAAAAATCAGAAGGGAATACAATGGAGTTCGCGGACCTCCTAGTGAGAGGGGCGACTTTGGGGTTGGCCGAAAACCAACACTCTCCAAGGTTGGAAAGTTCTCTTGTCTCCACACTACAATCTTACCTCGAAAAATAAGGATTGGAAGAAACAATATCCCAATGATGCAAGGTTGAGAAGCTTCAAGAGGAGCCTTGCTTGGGGGATGGATGAAATCGGCGCTAAGGAGAGGGGGAGGCCGTGGGTGTCTTCTCTCAAAAGAGAACCAATTTTCTTAATTCATCAAAGTCCCTTTCCAATTTCAACCAGGTAGGGTTTTAACCCAGAATGTTTACAAAATAGGTGAAAAGACCAAATTGACCCTAACTTAAACAAATAGACATGACTTACACAAAAATTAAAAATCCCGAGTGGGATTTTTTTAGACTCTGTAAAATGTACATTTGACATACCAAATGAAATCCGAATATTACGTTCAAGATCTCGTTGGAAAGCTCTATCTGTTGGCTACAATTCATATGAAGGAAAAAAGTTGACACAAAGCCGTCCTGATTGTGGAAATAGCCCTTGAACATCCACAGCTCCGGTTTTAGGCGGAAATGGAAAACCTATAATTTCCTCCCAAAGATTACAAGATCTCCATTAGCTCAAATGCCAACTCCTCTTTGTTTATTTGATTCAAAAACCTAAAAAATAAATAAAAATTTAGAAAATAAAAGAGCCCTTGGCTCGGGCTCAAGTTTCGAAACTTGGGGCACATCAGCTTCCAATTACTAAACTATTTTGATATGTTATTATGGATAATTCAATTGAATTTTGGGCATTAGAATCAAGACAATTGAACGTGTATATACAAGTTATGAATTTTGATGGTAAAGCAGTGAGGAAAATCCAATTATTGACAATAATAATGCCTTATTTTGGACGATATAAGCATAACAAAAGTGATTGGATTTATAAGTTAACTTAACATGATTACTTAAGGAAACTGGGAATCAAGAATCAACCAAAGTGATGGGTGTGTAATACGGATACTAACAAGTATTATGACATGGTTTAGGTCCTTTAACTCAAGGAGATAAATCGGATAATTTAAGACCCAAAGGTAAGTAATGACTGCATGTACTTGGCTTAACAACCTACATCACAAGACGCTAGGATTTACTTGTTATGATAATTGTGATCGTTTTATTGATTGAGGATGTGTTATGTTGTGTTAATAGTACTAATGATTATGATAATATGTTATTTGAGGATGTTAAATGTTATTATCGCTTGAGGTTACGATTATACATTCACGTTCATGCATTATGTTTTACATGCATAAATTATATAAGAAAAAGAAAAGAAAATACTTAATTGGTTGCTATGTGGCTAAGTTTTGAATTTGGCTGTCTCGCATGAGATGAACCAAATGGTGCTTGTTTTTTATTAGATTGTGCCCCAACGATCAGACTAACAAGTGAAAACTAAAAAGAACTTTTGTGCATATGTTTTATAAGAAAGATTGAGAAAGAAAGAAAGAAATGAAAACACGTAAAGGGGTCGGGGTAAGGGCTGAGATTGAATTTGGTTATTCCACAAGAGGTGAATTAAATGGTCCTATTCCACAAGAGGTGATTATTGTTTTAATAAAAATATGATTTACGATTTGATTATTGTTATGAAGGTTAAAGAGAAAAGTCTTCCACTATGTTAAAAGTTTGGAAAAGAAAATAAAGTGTGTAATTTACAACGACAAATGAGGAAAAAGAGTAAGAGCATTACATATTAAGAGTTGATAGTCTTATAAATTGTCAAACTAAAATAACCAAATAGAATATTTTTGTTAGCATCAATATATTAACGTGGATAAAAAAAACACCATTGATGTAAAATTTATTAAGATATGACTATTTCAAAATAAAATTACAACTATAAAAATTTTAATAAAATTAAAATAAACTTTAACTTATGAAAACTAATCTGTAATTTACCTTTAACTTAAGAGAAATCTTCGAGGGTGTGGGCATGAGCATGGTTGTGTTGTGTGTGCACGTTTACATTTGCATGTGCATGAACCATTTAAAACAGTGTTTGCATCCTTTGATTGTTGTTGAGTAATCTATCTTTTTCTTACTGTCTTTTTCTTCTTCCTCTATATTTCCCTTGCATTCATTGAAAGTAAGGGTGGGCAAAAATTGGACCAAACCACAATTCGAATCGGAACTAAACTCCACTTTGGAAAAGGTGGAATCGTAAGTTACGGTAATGGCACACTAATAGCAAGCTTCACAAGCAGGTACAGACGACCTCAAATGAGGGTAGAGATGTTTAATGGCTCGTCTCGGTACAATAGCAAGTCGAGCCTGGCCCGGTCCCAAGGGGTGGGCTGAGCTAAGCTTGAAATTTTAGCTCACGAGCCCGTCTAGGACCAACCAAGCAAGTGGGCTCACCCAGCTCCCTTGGTGGCTTGGTTGGGCCAGGCTCACCAAGCTTGCATTAGAAAGAAATATAAAATTGGTCATTGGATAAGAGAGTGGACGAATTCATTGTCAATTGATGGCCATTGTATAATGATGAGGTTAGATGTCCTTTATCACTAAAGGATGTCCATCTCCAATCCATCACCCAGCTTCAGACAACATTCAGTGATAAAGGACGTTCGTTCTCTTTATCCAAGGATTATCAATTCATCTGTTTGGCGCTCTCTCATCCAACGACCATCCTTTCATCCACCAGCGTCTTTTGAATTCCCCTCTTCTCATCACATCCATCCACGGTCTTCATTCTCGGTCCTTCACCAAGCGTCACACGTATTTTAGTGATGAAGGACATCTGATCCCATCATCCAATGACCTTACAACCATCAAATCCCAACAATTTACAACCATCAAATCCCAACAGTCCTGTAACACAGTGACAATTGCCCAACCAATCATGTGAGTGACCATTCTGGTGTTTTTCACTTTTAGTCTTCTTCCTCCTCCTAAGTCTCAAGTCCCAATGGGCAACACAATGACCAACTCTTCTTCTGTTGATCTGTTCTTCACTTCTTCATAGTTCCCCTCTCTCTAACTCTATAAATACAACAACTTCTTTGTAATCATTCATAAAAAATTCCCTCAATCTCTTAATTTCCTACATCTTAATTTATAATGCAGTGCTCTATCATTCTTTCAATATTTCTTCCTTTTACAAATTTTTGTACTCTTTCGATCTTTCCTTTTATTCAACAAGGTATATTTTTAATTTATTTGTATATTTTTACATTATTATTAATGTTATTTATAAGAGTTAATAATTTTTGTATTAATTTTTGCTGGTTTCATATACATGGCGGTGATCAAATTCACACTACCTACAACCTATTGTTGGTTTTGTGGTATTAGTTTATTATTAAAAATTTATTTTAAATATTTAATTTTAATTATTATAGATCTACGTACTTATAATGTCGAGAATATTGATTATAATGAAATTGAAGAAATTAGAGAGTTAGATCCCACTTCTACTACATTTTCAATTGGACAACCATCTACACAAGCATCAACATCTAAATTCTATACCTAGAAAAAATAAAATAAAATTTCTGATGTATGAAATCATTTTGAGTTAAAAGAAATTTATATTGATATAAAAATAGAAATTAGAGATCAATGTAAATATTGTATTAAAAATTATGCATATGTTTCAAGTAGTTCAATTAGAACACTTGCTAGACATTTTCAAAATGAGCAGATAAGATATTCTAAACAAACACAATTGACTGTTAGTGGTAGTGACACTTTTATGTATTCACACAATAGAAAGAGAGAAGGTATAGCAAAACTTGTAGCACAATCCGAGTTACCTTTATCATTCACCAATAGTGAAGTGTTTGAAAAATTTATGAAAGAATATAACACTCTTTGTTTTAAATGCATACCTAGAAGTACAACAAGAAATGACATTATTAAAATGTTTAATGATATGAAAAATGAATTAATTACATTTTTTTACAAATACCCCTTCAATGTCTATTTGTATTATGTCTGATTTATGAAGTGCATGTAATGCTAGACTATATAGTTGTAACTTCCCATTTTATTGATAAATCTTGAAAATTAAATAAACAAATTTTAGGATTTCATAACTATGAATATCCTCACACTGGTGACTCTATTTATAGATATATTGCGTTAATATTGAAAAAATATTGTATTAGAGATAGAATTTTTAGTATAACTCTTGATAATGTTAGTGCTAATAATGTTACTATTTTCCATTTTAAAAATTATTTTCAATTAGATGTTAGTCATGATTCTCTTGTTCATATGAAATATATGTGTCATATTTTGAATTTGGTTGTTAAGATGGTATGACATATATTTCACCCCATATTAAATTAATTAGATTCGCAATTTCTTAGATTATTGAGTCTAATTCGAGACAATAAAAATATAAAGAATTTTGTAAAACTACTCAACTTAGACTGAGAAAAGTAAAAACTGACGTATATAATAGGTGGAATTCAACTTATTTGATGTTGCAAAATGCTAGGCCATATTCTTTCTGCTTTTGTTAATGAAAAGACAAAATATTAATCTTGATAAATTTAGTTATGATATTGCTAATATATTTTTTGATTTTTCTAAAAACCTTTTTATTATGCTACACATAAATATTCTGCAATTTCTTATCTCACTTCTCATCTTGTTCTTTCAATTTTTGTACATTTAACATATACTTTTATACAATATCAACAAATAGATGAATTTAGTAATATTTTTAATAAAATGAAAAAAAAAATTTAAAAATATTGGCATGACATTCAACTTACTTTTGTTATGGATGCATCATGGATTCAGGATATAAATTAAAATGAGTGTATCTTTTACTTAATAGGATATCTATTAATTTATGTACTACTCCTTTAATAGTGATTAAATAACAAATGGAATTGCTAGTTTATATTCTTCTTATGAAATAAAATATTCTAATATTAGTCGTTAAATTTCACGTCCTTTTCAACACACGGATAATTATCCTATGAGTAGTAGTAGTAGTAGTAGTGCAGCTCTACATTTTAACATTCATGATATATAGAGTGAATTAGATTGTAAAAATTATTCTACTACTTTGCATAATGAACTTGATATTTATGTTGAAACTCGTTATCAATTTTCTCAAGAAGAGAATTTTGATGTTTTAGATTTGTGAAAAAAATATTCTACTACACATCCTATTATTTTTATAATGACACATGATCTATTAACACCTCCGGTATTTATAATAGTATAGAAGTCTGCTTTTAGTGCAGGTGGATGTGTGTATGAAGAACGAAAAGGACAAGTTGCACCTAATCTCGTGAAAGCACTCATTTGTATTAAAGATTGGAATGATGCCAATATGAGAGATCAATAGCAAGAGGATGAGATATTTGAAGACTTCAAAATTTTAGATGTTGAAGACTATATCTTATTTTTTTTTACTTTCTATTGTAATTTGAAGTAATTTTTTTGAACTTTTAATTTTTTTAACATGTCACAAATGATTGACAATTAAATGAGTGCCAACCTAGTTGGGATTTCTCTAATTTGTAGTGATACAACTGTTAAATATTTGTAATAATATTTATGTGATATATTTTTTTATTGGATCGTCTCAAATATTCTTTTTGTTAAATACATTGTTAGCTTGGGAGACTAAGTATGTTTGTTTTGATGATCAATGTACTTATTGAAAATACCCTTGAAAATGGCATAGGCCTATGAAGTATGAACTACTTGCAAAAATTATTATTATTGATGCGAGAGTTTTATTCTTTTAGAGCATATTCTCAATGAGGGACATCCCCATCATAAAATGGACGTCTCTTAACTTAAAACGAACGTCCCTCAAATAACATGGACATCCCTCAGATTAAAATAGACATCCTTCATCATATAATGGATGTCCCTTGGCTTAAAATGGATGTCTCCATTGTAAAATGGATGACCCATATTAAACAGAAGTTCTTCAGCTTACATCGGATGGAAGCGCGAAGTCCATTAGCTTATAATGGACATTCCATATTAAAACAGACATCCCTTAACTCACAACAGATGTCTCTTAACTCCGTCTTCTGCATAAACTAAAAGAACGTCTGCTACTAAGGCAAGCAATTTTGAATTTCCCCTATTCGATTTACAAGCCAACTTTGAACTTCGTTAGAACTTTAAACTTTTCTCTTCAAATTTCTTAAACAAGGAAATGACATCAAAGGCTAGAAAACACACCACGAAGCATAAAGCGGCTCCGCCTCCCTCTGACACTCAAGCTAGTTTACATTCACAAGATGCTTCGAGTCCTTCAACCCATCTCCACCTATCGACAAAAGATAACTATTCACCCATGTTCAAGACGACATCAACCAAGGAAATATATGACAATAACATCAGTCATCATTATATTATTATATCTAAGAGGGTAGAATTTAATGTTTGCATTGATTTTGAAATAGAATAAATGTTCGAATGCATTAGATTAGCTGGGTTGTGCATGCTAGGGGGTATTATTGTGAGTGGGTGGTGAAATTATTTTACTCAAATCTGGAGGTAGGTGGTGACAACAAGAACAAACTAATAGAGTCGAGGACATATCTCTTTGGGCAAGAGATTAAATTAAGTCTAAAAGAGTTGAATGAGCAGATTAGATGCTCCATAGAGGAGCCGATAAAGGGGAATGTTAATGTATGCAAGGACTCAGACTTCATAAAACAAGGAGAAGGTTTGGCATTGCTGAAGAAGTTGCATTATGATCCCAGTGTTGAAACTTTCTATATACCCAAATCCAAGGACCCAAATGCCAAAGCCAGAGTCATCCATCCAATGATAACCCACATAGTTCTGCCTTGTAATGGATATAAAGACTATGTCAGTTGCATAGATCTCTATGTGATGGAGAAGCTCTACAATGGGAAGACTTTCAACGCCGGATACATTATTATTAATCTGATAAAGGCAATCTTGAAGAGTCTAAAGAAGAACCTCTCCTACAACTAGCTCATTCAGAAGATTGTTCACAGCAGCGAGCTGGGGCTCTTTCTCAACGAGCTAAGAATTATTGAAAACACACTTGACACCTACAATAAGGTGACTATAGCTCGGATAGGGATGAACAAAGTAGGAGGGGAGTGGGTATTCAAGGGTCCTGACACTCCATCCAAGTCGACTAAACTACTTCCTTGGACGTCGGTTGAACTAGACTCATATCACGTGGAGGTGGAATTGGCTTGTATACAAGTTAGATAAACAGGAAAGGTGAATTGACGATATTCAAGTCACTCTACTACATATAACAGATAAGTTGGGGAGGCTTATGGATCTGCCAGCAGCTCCTCATGCACCCCTTCCATCAACCTTTCCATCTTCCATCGCCAGATTGGTTAGATGCCATTAAGTCTTTCAGTTCATATGCTCTTTCCATCTATGCAATGTATGAATTAGTTAGTTGTTGCTTTAGGATCTCTAAATTAGATATAACAATGTGTTATACTTGTGCAGGTCTCGTATCATCGGGAAAACATCCCTCCTCTAACCCTTGCCAAGGTTCAAAAGTTATTGGCAACGAGTCCTCCATCGAAGGAAGTAGTTTTTGTTCGTTTTTAGGTTCCTTTGCACGGCAGAATTATCGATGTTCATAACAACTATAACGTTCGTAACCTATGTATCATGAAAAAAAAATTCAACATGAACATAAAATAGATCGTTGTTATAATATATTAATTACAATATGTATTTAAAATCTCTATTTAGATCTAAGTTAAAAGATGAAGAATATTACCTTTGTAGCTTACTTCACACGGGTACAAAATCAACCTTCGACCTTCTCCTCCAAACATTCTCACCTCGAATAAGCACGTGTAGACATGATGAACGAAACAAGATCACACTCAATTTATGATAGATCGTATTCTTAACACATGAGACGATCTATTTGGATTTAGAAAACACTTCTCTAAAGCCCACACATAAGACACAATTTTTGCTCTCAAAATGAATTCCTTAATTTCAAAGATTTCAACAACAACTTCAACTTTTTGTCCAACCTTCATCTAATGAGGTAAGACCTCTATTTATAGTGGTATTGCTCCATTATGGCCATTATGACATTTAGAGAAAAACACTACAAATTCCTCATTAAAGTTATAATTGATTTCGTACATTTATAAAAATGTTATGGAAATCAAAAGTCTTGTCATCATAGCTCAACACTTGGCACATTTAAGTTATAACACATTTATAACAAAAATGTTAAGGAAAATAAAAGATCATGACATTAAATCAAATTTGACATTAATTCAAATTTGACCAAATCCATTTTAAGAACTATTTTAAAAGGTTACTTTACATTTGTTAATTAATTGAATAATCAATAATTTAATTATTTCATTTAATGAAATATAACAAATATATTAACTTTGACAACTTTTGTCATTTTGTCTTAATTAATTGAATAATCAATAATTCAATTATTTCATCTAATAAAAAAATAATAATAAATTTATTATTGAGTGTATTAAATAATTAATTCATAATTAATTATTTAATCTTCTTTGTTCATTTTTCTATTATTCGAATAATGATAGAAGGCGACGAAGGGACTGATAGACCTATTGTTTTAAGCTCCAATAATATTTCGTTAATTAATATAAACTCTTTATATTAATTAACATAATTATTAAATTTAAAGTAATTCCACTAAATACTTAGAGTTGCACTCTCAAAACTATAGAGTATATTTACTTAAAGTAATGTCCATTGATATGATTATTACATATGTATTAACCCTCCATTTAGATTCGTAATAGAGCTAGGTTTATAATCTATTAACCTCTCATATTGCATTTTTATCATTGACTATCATTAGTTCTTAATTGAATAATTAATTCATAACAATTATGATTTTACGCGCTAATTGTTCGATCTTTGAACTAACAAACAAGGAAATCTATATAAATGAATTTCATTATATCGATATTAACATTCCTAGCTATTCATTTTAATTTACTCCCAATATACAAGGTATATGAATCGTAACTCGTACAAAACTTTACCGAGTAAATCAAAGAATAAATCAAAATAAAAGAGAAGTTTATTAAATACAATGAATTTAGATCATACATATATGACCATCATTATGATAAAATTAATTGTTCTATATTTAATGGAAATTATAAGAACAATATAATTTTTATCTGATCCAGTCTTATATAATCATATTATATAAAACATATTTATCTTATGTCACTACATATTTAGTCGGGATATGACTATGCACTCTTAATGAGATAAACTGTGTTTATGACTATGAATTATTTGAAGATTCCATACTTCAAATGTAAGTCATGGATATATTCTGGTTATTATTCTTTATATTTTATCCCACATATATACATTATATATGTTAATATAAAGTCAGCATAAATAACCAAGGAATTTTCTATGAATTTTATAAAACATAATCTAAAATGTTAATATAATATTAATCAATATAAATTTATTCATATATTATAAAATTGTTCTATTACATTTGCTTGTTGGGCATATTACTCCCAACAGTTTCAAGGCCTGCTTCACTGCTAAAATTGCATGTGGTATGTCTTCAATTTGGTTTTGCACAATTTGTCAAATTTACACTTAGTAGTTTGAGAGTCATGCTTAAACTGATCATTGCAGCCTGTGAACTTGATGAAGGAGTTCATGAGATTGGCGCATGAAAATACTAAGAGTAATGTGGAGACATATGATATTCTTGCCAGCATTAAGGTAAGAAACTCTATCATTTCAAAGTAATTATCAGTTTTGATTGTATGCTTATTCCTGCATCGTGTTGTCATTTTTCAGAATGAGGATGAGAATGTTTTAATGATAACAACCTTCATCATTCCAAAGCAAAATGGAATAGTTGACTTGGTGAGAATAACTTCTTAAGAATGTGTAAACAATGTTTAAGATCTTGTTATGGAAATAAATTACTTGAATGTGTTCTTTATATGTAGTGTAACACTTTGAATGAGGAGTTACTTGAAGTACAATTGAGAGACTCGTTTACCAGTCTTGGTTGGATCCATATAAGGCACTTTTATTCCTTCATGCAATGTTTTTTCCTCTTGTCTAGCTACTTATAATATATGGTTTTAATTTCAGACACACCCAAATAAAACTTGTTTCATGTCATCTGTTGACCTGCACACCCATTACACCTACCAGGTGATGTTACCTGAGGCAATTGTAATTGTCATGATCCCTATAGATAAACAATGGTAAATTTTCTCACTCTGCGCTATATTCATTTACTTTGAAGGAAGTCACCTACTAATTTCCCCTCCCAATTTCAGCCCACACAACATATTTCAAATCTTACACCTTGTAAAGGAGTTAGTGATTAACAGTTGTCAATAAAAATTATTTTATCTTCACGACACAGTCCTTCTAGAGAAAGTCCCTCCAGAGGATGTTTTTTTAGCACTCCTCTCATGTTGAAATCAACCATAAGTTGACGTGCAATATCGCCGATCTATGTCTTTGAAAGTATAATTGTTCATTTGAATTTTGAGTTATTGTAAAGTTGTTAATTTTTGTACATTTGTTTATTAATTGTGCATTTGAGATTTTGAGTTGAGTTATAGTTATTGTACACTTGTTTATTATGGTATTCTGCTTGCGTATTCTAGTTGCGTATTGTGGTTGTCGTTGTTGTTATTTGTTGTTGTTTTGTCAAAATCATGAAAATAATCGATGGATACATTGTATTGGAGAGAACATCTATAAACATATGCTATTATGTCAAAAATTTTGAAATAAAATTATATGAAACTTGAAAGAAATTGTAAGTCATGAAGTAGAGGTATAAGGTTACTTTAAAATTACGTAATTTGAGTGAACCAATAGAATTCAATGTAAGCTGTAAGCTTAGGGATGTCCATTTTAATCTAGGACGTCTTTTTTAAGCTATGGGACATTCATTTTAAGCTGAGGACATCTGACTTAATCTGTGGGACGTCCATTTTAAGTTGGGGGATGAGAGACATCTATTGTAAGTTAAGAGACATCTGTTTGGTTCTAATTTGGTTTCTCCCCTGAATAACTTTTGGTTCGGTTCCATTTTTTTTAAACTGAATACAATCAGTTTGATTTTGGATTGTAATGTATGCTCGACTCGTTAGGCTCTACTCGTTAAGACACGTTTACCTAGCTTAGCTCATTTAACTAGTGGCTCGTGAGATGACTCGGGTTCAATTGTTTTTTGGTTGGCTCGTTAGGCTTGGATTGTTTAACTCGGTAGGTTCGGTGAGCCAAACTTTTTCAAGCTCACTCGGCGAGCTCGTTTGTCATCTCTAAATGAGGGCCGACGACATCAAATGAAGGCAGGCGTATGAGACTTAGAGGTGTCTCCGGAGTGGGCTTCTAGGGTGAGGAGCGGAAGTCCAGACTTGAAATTGTCTTATGTCTAAGTGTATGGATCCTAGGTGCATATGCCCACATCTCACAAACTGTGTCTGCTCTGGAGGCAAACTTTGGCTGTGACAAAAATAGGTCAAATGGATGAATTTAAATGCAATTTTTTTGACACGAAACCAAGGGATGGATGAAGAAGAAAGCCTCAAAATTTTGAGGTCAAAATCAAAGGGATGTGGGCAAAAAGGTGCACGTTAGTTAGAAAATTGTCTAATACAACTTTGTACACCAAAGACGATCTTCAACAAAAAAAAAAAAAACTCTCCAACTTAATAATTTGTGAGATTCTACAACTTCATGGAAGAGCCCACCTCTCAGAATGAGAAGCAGGAAGCTTCATTAAAAAGATAACTAATCTAATTCTCACAAAGAATTAGAAATCAAGATACAAAACAATTGATTGTCAACAACCGAATTACAATGTGAGTTTTTGCTCGAAAGAACAAAGGGAGCAAGCCAAAGCTACTCTGAAATTTTATAGATAAAAAACTCATCAGTTCGTTGTATAAGATTGAATTGCCCTAAGATTGAGAAAATACTCACAAATAAGAACATGCTTTGATATCCCTTCATCTTTAATGCTTGGAGGCTCCTCCAAGCTCTCTTATAACCTTTTCCTTGTTAAATAGAGAGAGCCATAAAAGTTGGTTAGCCTCCTTGATTGTGATCTTGTGATAGATTCATGTCGCACATCATCTTCCTAGGGTGGAAGAAGATTTGACCTCAAAACCACAAAGTTCTTCTACTTCTTCAAAATATGGAAATAGATCCTTGATATTAAGCCACCTTTGACAAGTCATCAACAACTACCATAAACCCACAATTTAGTAAGTAGTATTTGATACCATTTAACAAACATGTATCAAGATTAACGAAACCATCATCATCCTTATTATCACAAGTATATTGCCATATCAATATCAACATCACTAAAATTCAGAGGTTTCATCAAACTATAATTTGTTCATTTATCCCAAAAGTAGCTTGCATCAAGAAACTTTAGAATTAATAACACTCCTGTAGTTCTACCACTAGACAAACCAAAGTTGTTATCCACAAAATCTCCATCATAATTAAAGAAATCAATCTTAGCCACATTATGAAATTTATTATTCCAAAGTTTCAAATCAGAACCATCCAATTTCAAGAAGCCAAGTAACCAATTTATTTGATGGTACATACCTCTTTGAAATACCATTGACTATTTTGTTGGTCTCTCCAATCTTGCTTGATAGGATATAAAAAAGTCTTCAAGGAACTCCTCCCACCTTCCATTCCTTTTGAATTTTTTTTTTATTTTCAAAATACAAAATCTTCTTCAATTCATTTGTAGAAAATAATAATAACTCTTTTGCTTTCTTCACATTCAAAGTTTGCTAGCCATTTGCAATGCGATCCAAATTAAGTAGAGCCAACAACTTATGGCCAAATTGATTTGAAACTTTAACATCCTCCTTATCAATAAGCCACATTAGTTTGTAAGGATTTATGATGGAATACGAGTACACTCTATTATTAATCAAGTCTCAAATCTTATCATGGAGTCATTCAAGGTCAAGCATAGGTGGAAGTTCAAGAACAATAGAAGATTAAAGGAAGGACTTTCAAAAACTATCTACTTTCTAACCTTTGATAAGTGTTTAATGATTTTGGCATTCAAAATAACTTCATTTCAAAAAGAGTGTCTCATAAATATTGTAGCTGACTTCCTAAGCTTTCTAGAATGGGCTAGATCATTAAATTTGAAGTTTTTTTGCTATTTCAAAAGTCCACGAAAAAGAGAGAAAATATTATAAAAAGTCCAAGTGTCCAAGCTTGGAGACCAAGGAAGTCTATACATGGAAATCATTCAAGTGGCACCAAGAAGGAATAACTGCCAAAAGACCTCTATACTTAGTGAAGAAGAAAGGAAAAGTTAATTACCTAGTTTCTATTAAGTAGAAAATCAGACAAACTTATACTATGAGCCGATTTAGTGATAATATTCATATTTCGTTTACTATTATTTTATAGTTTATAATTGACTATTTAAAGTCACCCTATGTAATTGGTTTAGACAGTTCAAATTGAATAGAAAAGTTTTTGCTTAGTTATCAAAATTGGAGTGATCCCTTACTCAACCCTTTTGGCGTGTTACAACCAAAAGTTACCTTATGTGTGTTACATCACAAGATTAGGCTTACTTGTAAGTTGGGTGAGTTCTCTTATCGGCATCCATGTTCTTCATCTTCGGAAAGAGAGTGTGTGAAATGGTGTCCAACTTTCCAAATGAGCGATATCGACAAATACATCCATACAGGCATTACAAGCTACACTAGTTATTATTTTCAGTGACTCATGTTCTCGCGAGTATATTTCCTAATCCATGGTGGATATTTCTATTATTCTTGAAGGTATCGTTTCTTTATTCATCCAAGTAGGCGTGGTCCAAATCTTAGCTTCAAAGCTTCTAAAACGTGGGAGTTATTTATTTCCAAAGGTGAACTTTCTATACTGAGTTTTCTGGCAAAGTTTAGGAAAGCAAGCCCACAGGTCGATCGCCTTCACCGTTGATGATCAACCGCCCAAGAATTTTCTCGAATATGTAATACATTTTCATGTTTGTGATCAATGACCTTGATCGTCTGCGAGCTTCCGGCTAATCAAAATCATGAAATATCGATTGATTTCCACCTAGATGTTCCCTCCTTGATCGACCGCTGCTCTTGTGTGTTCAAGTACCCAATTGTTTCCACTTTTTCAACACTTTATCAACAAGGATCATCATCTTTCTCTTCAATATTTACAGGTTAATTCTATTCTTTTCCGCTGGTGTATCATTTGGTATTACAGCTAAAATTCCTACTAATTTATGATATCTTTTTTTTTCAACATAATGGCGAGGAGTTGTAATTACATTATGAGTAAGGAGAAGTTGGAAGAATCTATTTCTACTTTAGGCGGTTTAGATTGTTCCGAAGATTATTTGTGTAATATCCAGAAAATCTGTTTATATGTAAAATCGCAATTATGTGTAGTATCATATGTGTAGTATCATATATATGTATGTATATCATTGAGGATATAATGTTGTTGATATATTAGAATTAATAATGGTATTAGTTTATTTAAGAGTGTAATTTGCCTCATGATAGAGGGATGAGTGGAGAATTATAGGATTAAATGGAAGGTGGAAGATTACATCTCTTAAGAGGAGAATTATGAGATTAAATGGAAGGTGGAAGAATACACCTCTTAAGTAGAGAATTAAAATATTAAGAGTGGGATTATATGGAAAATGGAAGAATACACCTCTTAAGTGGATAATTAAAATATTAAGAGTGTGATTAGATGGAAGGTGTAAGAATACACCTCTTAAGTGGAGTATTATGTGATTAAATGGAAAGTGGAAGATAACACATCTTAAGTGGAGAACTATGGTATTAAATGGAAGGTGGAAGAATACACCTTTTAAGCGGAGAATTAAAATATTAAGAGTGGGGTTAGATTGAAGGTGAAAGAATACACCTATTAAGTGGAGAATTATGATATTAAATAGAAGGGGGGAGAATACACTCTTAAGTGGAGAATTAAAATATTAAGAGTGTGATTAGATGGAAGGTGGAAGAATACACGTCTTAAGTGGAGAATTATGGTATTAAATGGAAGGTGGAAGAATACACCTCTTAAGTAGAGAATTAATATATTAAGAGTGGGATTAGATGGAAAAGGGAAGAATACACCTCTTAAAGTGGAGAAACAGAATATTTGAAAGTAGAGAATAAAAATATTTGAAAGTGGAGAATAAGAATAATTGAGTGGGAGGAAGTGGAAATGACTTTTGGTTCTTTATAAATAGAGGTGCACAAACTCTTCTTCAAGGAGGAGAATTCTTGCTAGAGTGGAGAGAAAGTTTAAGGAGAAGAAGCTTCAAGGGAAAGGAAGTTTGAAAGAGAAAAAGAGGTAAGAAATGTGTGTGTCCTTTCCGTCTTTGAGGGCTACATCACAAGAAAATAGGGTGTGATTTTGGGAGATGTTTTTGTCTAAGAATTGATGTTCATGAGTAATAGAATTTAAGAAAAGGATTAATTTCATGTTGTGGAGACTTATTGTTCTTGATTGATGTTTGTTAGAAGTTAAATATTAATATGTTGTTTGGGAGGTATTGTTTTGATAAATTGTGGATATTGTTGATAATAAGAAAGAACCTATTGCTTGGATACATTAGTTGGATAAATGTAAGTTCTTGATCAATTTAACTTCTAGATTTTTAATGTTATTAAGAGCATGTTAATGATATTATGCATAAGAGTACAATGTTGCTGGAAAGAAGGTTAAGTTCATGAGGTACTCTTTGATGTTGCTTTGCTGTTAGTGTTTGAATGATAAATTCTAAATCATGTTTAGCTTTGGAGCCTTAATGTTGTATTGATGATATATTAGAGGACATGTTGAGTTGTATGCATTCATATGTGATCATGCTTCATAGTTTTCCCAAAACATTATGAAAATGGGTTTTCATTCCTAAAGTTTTAAAGTAAAGGAAGATAAAGGAAGTTGAAACTTAATGAATGAGGCTTTTGATACTTAACTCATGAAAGAAGGCTAGGTGGACTTGGTCCCCATGGTTAGAGGCATTGGGAGGGTTTTCCCCCAATGATTGAGGCTTGAGTTAAGTTCTAATGATAAAACGATAATGACAATTGAAACCTAGTGAATGAGGCTTTAGATACTTAACTCATGAATAGAGGCTTGACGGACTTTGGTCTCCATGGTTAGAGGCTTGGGG
>CM039481.1:29031299-29112070 GCA_022433065.1 Begonia loranthoides
TAGTTTTATGAAAAGTGCATGACATGTTTCATATTGCATTTCATTTCTTACTAAGTATTAGGCTTATAGTTTAAGTCTTGTGATGTAGGTATCCATGAAAACAAGAAAAGGAATAGTGGATGGAGGATTTGCACTTCGCAGACCTTGTGGCTGGCTCGGCTAACGGTTAAAGAAAATTGGTTTTAAATCTATAAAATGTTCGTGGTTTTAAGTTAAGACATATTTTTCTAAGTTGTAAACGTTTCAACGAAAAGAATTTTATCTATCGTATTTTGAACGATAAAAGTTAAATGACTTTCAAATTATACAGTTCAAAAATGATGAAAGAAAATGTAAGAATAACCGGGTCGTTATAATTTGGGTTGAGAAGACGAGGTCGAAAAGATTATTCAAAGAGTTATTCTTTTGGAGAAGACCATGGTAAAGGTTATTTCTTCAAAACTTAGGGGAAGAGCTTGAAGGTGATGGAACAAATTAATTACCAACCGAAAGAAAGACGGTGAAGGAGACATCAAAATGTGGAGTTCCATGAAAAAAATTTTGAGACGAAAGTATACTTCATTCACACCACCAATGATCCCAAGGTACGAAAGACCTTCCAAAAATCAACAATCTCAACTCGTTAAAATTAGCACCTTGCTTGAAAAAATAATGCAACAACTTGAAACAAGTATATCAAGCACTCTAACTTTCCAAGCACAAGGTCATGATGTGTTATTAGAAGAAACTCTTGTGGCAAAAGAGAAAAATGACGAAGACATTACAACACCTCAAGAAGGACCATCACTATCTTCGGAATCTCAAATAGAGAAGGAAGAATGTCAAGAAGAACAAGTGTCCAAAGCCAAAACTATAGAAGGCCAAGTTGACTCCTGGACAACAACAAAATAAGAAGAACAAATTTTTCATATCCAAAGCTCCAACAATAACAAGGTTTGCTCTTTATTCATTAAGGATAAAATTGGTGCTAACGTGGTTCCTTTAATTAGATTAAGGGGCTTAACTTGGAATTATTGTTGCATGGTTTTACTTACAAATTTTGGTAGCACATTTATAAGGACCAAAATGTTCATGGCCAAAGTTTACACAAGAAAAATGTATGTCCTTTAATCAAAGAGGAGAGAAGTAACACCAATTTGCCTTCCAATGATTTTAAGGAAAGTTTGAGTTGGTTAAATGACAAAAGAGACATCAAGGTAAATCAAATTTGGATTGATTTTTCTTAGGTAAGTTTTACTAATATAGTGTTTTGTGATATGATACCGACAAGTACTAGCCATTTTTTTGGGGAATTACCGTGGCATGCACATGATGAATATCCTAATTACCTTCCAAATTATTATGCATTAAAAAATGGTGGAATGATAGACATGCTAGTTCCATTTCAACCAAGACAAGTTGCAAAGAATTATGATAGATTAAAGAAAAATCGTTGAACATTCCTATACTCATAACAAAGAGTTATGCACCATTGGATAAATTTATTACTTGGATTTTTAGAGTTGGATGAATTAAAATTCTTATATTATTGGTGGAATGATATTTGGTTATGGTAATCATGATGAGAAAGTTGACTTCTTTAATTTTAGTGGAAGTTCATTTATGGTGATACATAGCGTAACGACCTGGTTTTTATTTACTTTAAAATCACGTGAAATTTAAAACTTTTTCTTTTATGAAATCAGAGTGAGACTTTTCTTTATAAAACCCGATCGTTAAAACTCTTTACTTAAAACATTTATTAATTTTAGAAGAATTAATGAAATCCTTTTTATAAAATGCAGCGAAATTAAAACGAAGCATTAAAGAATATTAAATAATTTACAAACTCTTTTTACAAATAATTTCCTCTTTTTAAATTCTTTTCCCCAGCCAGCCACAAGATCCACTCGTGCAAATCCTTCATCAACTGTCTTTGACCTGTTCACCTGCTCGTAGATACCTACATCACAAGACCTAAACTAATGAGCCTAATGCTCAGTAAGTGTTAGAAAGAAATGCACTGCAAACAATATGCATGATCGTACGATGCATTACAGAGGAGAACTGTATCTCTTTTGGAAGTCAGGGTGGAATACTCCCAGGGTCATGTAGCTGAACCATTTCACTCCGATGGAGAGATATAGCCATCGGGGGTGTTCCACAAGCCGGTATACTCACTTTTGTTAAAGACGTTAGGGGTTTCAGAATGGGGTAAAGGTAAACTCATCTTCCACGTAGCCAGTCTACTAAACCTACCACTCCCTACGTGGGAGGAATCTACTGTATGGAAGTGTCACCGATCATCCGAACCCCCACACGCCTATTTACATATATTAATTATGTCATGCAGTATGTTTGTGATTGCATACAGTCCTAAATGATAAAAATGTCTAATAAACATATCATTAAAAGAACACACAACATGCAATCATAATTCTTGCGATGTAGGGTCCAAAGACAAAAACTCAGTAAGTATCAACTTACATAGCGTCCATAGCGCAGTTCAAAAATTAACGTTGTCCTTCTCTTTTTTATACCTTTACAATTTCATAACATTTATCATTAAAATCATAACCCATCAATCTCAACACATATTCATTTGCTACTTACTAAAATCCTTAACCCAAGTTCAACTTAGACACTTAACTATTTCTAACAATATAACACTTCCAATATCTCTATACTTATCAACTTCCAAGAACATAATCAATTCCATCTATATCAAATTTTTTTCAAACTAATTCTTTTTCATAGACAGAATATTACACCCAGATAAAATCATCCTTCTAAAGGCAATAAAGGTAGAATTACTAACAAGGGCCTACAACAACAAGCAGTTAGTATTATTTTCAAACCGACATATTAATAATACCATCAAACAACTCATCTAGAGAATCCAACGGAACCACTATTTATCATCCAAACAAAATGCTTAATCCATTAAACTCATGCTTCACAAAATCCTAAAAGCAGTTGCTAAACAATTAACAGCAGAACATTGACTTTCCATAATAGACATCCAACATTTTCACCAAAGATTATCACTACCAACAGAGAATACTCATCCAACATGTTCATCCAAAATATCAGTTTAACACTTCCTTTTTATCTTTGAGGACAGAACATAAACACCCAATGACAAATTGAACATTCGACAACAAGTTAACACATTCTCTTTTAGCATTTCAGAAACCACAACATAATCCAACTTAACAGTTTACTTCCCAGTAGCATAACCAAATCTAACATAGTTATGCTATCATAATTAACCAACCAACAAAGTGCATGAATTAACATTACAGAATGCTATTCCAAGTGACAGAACATAAATCCCTTCAACAATGGTTAAACAGATTATCACAGAACACTGAATTAAACAACAGAGCACATCATCCAACAATACTCAAAAACAGTATCCAAATAAGTAAACAACAACCATCTTACCGAGGCCAAGAGCATCACCACATCCATCCTCATATACTGTCCTTATCTCTAACCTCAACTCTCTAGTAGTTAATGCAATAGAACAACAACACTATCAATAAAATAGCAGCCAATGTAGATCCACTATCCTTCCAACTCTTAACAGTTCCTTTACTTCACGGTGGACAATCCCCTGCAGACAAATGTCTTCAGGCAACCACTAACCAACCCACTCCTCTACACTTAAATCACAATTTCTTTACGCTCACCAAATTCACACTTCACAGTAAAGTAACTCCCTTAGTATCCATTACAATGCCAGAGTAGAGAGCATACAGCCTTACCTGTTATAGATGGAAGGAAGCGAGAGCCACAGCAAAGGATAAGCTGAGCCTGTAGGTTGAGGGCTGACGATTGTGCAAACCAACGAAGGGGTGGTCCATTGAGACAAACCCATGTAGAAAGCTTTCATAGCTATAGGAGAGGCCTGGTCGTTGCGTAAGGAGGCTGATGGAGAGAGGATTTGGCAAGTTCAGCAAGAAATCGGAAGAGAGAGAATGTTTTATAAATGGGTTTCTAGGAAATTTCCAATAATTTGGACGAGCCGAGGCGTCTGCATGTAGCGTCCGAATTGTCCCAGAATTTGTACAGATTCAAATCGGAAGCGGGCCTTCTTCGTTAGCAATCGTTCGCTACCATCTGAATGTGCCTAGAATTTGGATAGATTCAATACGGACGCAAGTCTTCCTCATCCACATCGTCCGCTTCCATCCGAATGTCCTTTACAAAACCAGTTTGGGATGCAGAAAGTCATCCCTAGTTCGTCCCAAGTATGGGGACGCAGCTCAACAGTGTTGCGGACGCGACATGTCATCCGGAGTGGCGTCCTTACACGTCCCAAACTCACTGTACACATTTTTCCTTAACTTTTTTCCACTTAACTTATTTTCAAATACTAACCCTATACTTTTCAAGCACAATTTAACCCCTACCGTCGCATAATAAGATATAATATTCATATATATTAATTATCTGAATTTAATACATTAACAAAAAGGGGAAAAATATTTGGGGTATTACAATTCACCTACCTTATATAAATTTCGTCCTCGAAATTTGCTCAGTGTAATTACTTCTTCAATAAACAATTCAGAGTAACTTCTCATATCCTACTTTTACACGGACGTCCAAAAGGTTACATCACTTTTAGTTCTGTAGAGCTTAAGGACATAGCAAATTTTCCAATTTCACATATGAGTTATTAAATTACCAGCCTCACTCGTCAAAGAAAACCTTCGTTTGAGTTATTAAATCCAATTCTATTGGCAGAAGTAGCATACTTTCACAATTACTAACTATTAATTCACGTCTCATCACTTCCCATGTGCCTGCGTACACCGCAATAATTTCTTAATAATACCTATGCACATACCGCACAACTTCATTCTCTCCTTGAATTACTCATAGTGTATTCTACTCTCAACTAACTCGTTCTTTACTTTTCTAATGTCGATAATAATAAATGAAACAACAAAATGTATACATTAGCAATCCTACACCATCTTTAACATACCACATACACCACCCAGTCCTAGTGCGCTCCAACAATTATTGTCATGAAGAATAAAGTTTTAATTCACTTCACCCATTCCTCTGACTATATTTAATAGTAACAAATTCATAATATCGACCGGATCCATCGCACGATTCACTGGTAAACCAACCCTCCAAGTATTTGAGGTACCAACTTAATGATTCTTCAAACCTATATCTTGTCTTACAAAGATAACCCTTATATATATAACAGATTTCCATGGAAATTGAATCGTTCCAAATTATATATTGCTAACTTTCGATCAGAGTAAATTATTAATGTTAGCCATACAACCTTGCCCTTAGACAGATTCTTCATCCTGTAATTCAACTCGGCACGTAGCATGATTTCCTTCCACGTTAAGAGAATTTCGTAGATCCATAAATCAAATCTTCTAACCTAACAGTTTCCAAATCCATTAATTTACAAGGAGCAAGTTGAAATCCAACTTAAAGGTAGTAATGAACTCATTACACCTATGGGCTCTCCAACAGTTTTCTAAGTTGCAGCATTCCTACATATCTTACCCCTCTATAAATCGTTATCTTAAGTCCTTGCATAAACTAGTATAATTTATACCATCACTGCTTACATGAGTCAAGGCAAGCTGTGACAGCACGACACGCATTGTGACTGTTCCTTCCAATTGGAATTCTTCTAACTTAACCAATTACCAAGATATTATTCTTAACATAGCTTAGATTACGACTCAAAACAGCAGACAATGAGTATCTTAATCATCTCAAAATTCATCCTCAATTTTAATCCAAGTCAATTGTACAAACAAATTAGGTTTCCGAATTCCTAGTCCATGACAAAAATCTAATCTATCTAGAAAGCAATACTTAATTAATTTCTCGGTCCAACCGAAAATGGTTTCTTATCCTAGCTCAAAATAGATTCCCAACTTAACCCAATGGGTAGTGATCACAGTATGAAATACCCAACGATCTATTGCTGGATATCTGAAACACTCTCTTTACAAATCTTTAATAATTATGACCAAGTGGATAAACACTTGACTAATCGTTTGTCGTCCTTATAATTCGACTTAGCCACTAACCCTTAATGTTCTTCCTTCTCATAATAAGTCTACCCTTATCTAACTCCTTCTAGCTTAGACTATCTTGTTAAAATGCTCATTTAACCTAATTCATGTAGAGTTTGTTTTTCACTTATCTGCTTTCCCATTTATAAAAATTTGGTAGAGTCTCCCCTGTTTCTTTACTCCCCCAAAGCTAATTCCTACACTCAAAACCCAAGCAGTTCTAATATCTTTTATCTCTCATCACATCTATCATTCTATTCAATCAAAAGAATGTAGTTGCTACATCCATTAGAAGTATCCCAATTACCGTTCCCATAATTCTCCAAGTATTGGGATTGTTGTCTCTCCAACAAAACTTAAGTAATTAGGTAAGAAAAAGAACTAATTATAATACTTACTGTCAATGGAGTATTTCTACGTCGAAGCTTGTGCTGGCAGACAGTATATAGAATCAGTTTTAAAAACCTGAGATGCTATGATACCAACTGTAACGACCCAATATTTATTTACTAAAAATCTCGTGAAATTTAAAACTTTTTCTTTTATAAATCAGAGTGAGACTTTTCCTTATAAAACTCTTTACTTAAAACATTTATTAATTTTAGAAGAATTAATGAAATCCTTTTTATAAAATGGAGCGGAATTAAAATGAAGCATTAAAGAATATTAAATAATTTACAAACTCTTTTTACAAATAATTTCCTCTTTTTAAATTCTTTAGCCCAGCAAGCTACAAGATCCACCCATGCAAATCCTTCATCAACTGTCTTTGACCTGTTCACCTGCTCATACATACCTACATCACAAGACCTAAACTAATGAGCCTAACACTCAGTAAGTGATAGAAAGAAATGCAATGCAAATGATATGCATGATCGTACGATGCATTACAGAAGAGAACCATATCTCTTTTGGAAGTCAGGGTGGAATACTCTCAGGGTCATGTGGCTGAACCATTTCACTCCGATGGGGAGATATATCCATCGGGAGTGTTCCACATGTCAGTATCCTCACTTTTGTTAAAGATGTTGGGGGTTTCAGAATGGGGTAAAGGTGAACCCAGCTTCCACGTAGCCAACCTACTAAACCTACAACTCCCTACGTGGGAGGAATCTACCGTATGGAAGTGTCACCAATCACCCGAACCCCCACACGCCTATTTACATATATTAATTGTGTCATGTAGTATGTTTGTGAATGTATACAGTCCTAAATGATAAAAATGTCTAATAAACAAATCATTAAAAGAACGCACAACATGCAATCCTAATTCTTGCGATGTAGGGTCCGAAGACCAAAACTCAATAAGTATCAACTTACCTGGCGTCCATAGCGCAATTCAAAAATTAACGTTGTCCTTCTCTTTTTTATACCTTCACAATTTCATAACATTTATCATTAAAATCATAACCCATCAATCTCAACACATATTCATTTGCTACTTACTAAAATCCTTAACCCAAGTTCAACTTAGACACTTAACCATTTCTAACAATATAACACTTCCAATATCTCCACACTTATCAACTTCCAAGAACATAATCAATTCCATCTATATCAAATTTTTCTCTAACTAATTCTTTTTCATAGACAGAATATTACACCAGATAAAATCATCCTTCTAAAGGCAATAAAGGTAGAATTACTAACAAGGGCCTTCAACAACAAGCAGGTAATATTATTTTCAAACCAACAGATTAACAATTCCATCAAACAACGCATCTAGACAATCCAACAAAACCACTACTTGTCATCCAAACAAAATCATGCTTCACAAAATCCTAAAAGCAGTTGCTAAACAATTAACAGCAGAACATTGACTTTCCATAATAGACATCCAACATTTTCACCAAAGATTATCACTACCAACAGAGAATACTCATCCAACATGTTCATCCAAAATATTAGTTTAACACTTCCTTTTTATCTTTGAGGAGAGAACATAAACACCCAATGACAGATTGAACATTCGACAACAAATTAACACATTCTCTTTTAGCATTTCAAAAACCATAACATAATCCAACTTAACAGTTTACTTCCCAGCAGCATAACCAAATCTAACATAGTTATGCTATCATAATTAACCAACCAACAAAGCGCATGAATTAACATTACAGAATGCTATTCCAAGTGACAGAACATAAATCCCTGCAACAATGGTTAAACAGATTATCACAGAACACTGAATTAAACAATAGAGCACATCATCCAACAGTACTCAAAAACAGTATCCACATAAGCAAACAACAACCATCTTATCGAGGCCAAGAGCATCACCACATCCATCCTCGTATATTGTCCTTATCTCCGACCTCAACTCTATAGTAGTTAACGCAATAGAACAACAACACTATCAATAAAATAGCAGCCAATGTAGATCCACTATCCTTTCAACTCTTAACAGTTCCTTTACTTCACGATGGACAATCCCCTGCAGAAAAATATCTTCAGGCAATCACTAACCAACCCACTCCTCTACACTTAAATCACAATTTCTTTACGCTCACCAAATTCACACTTCACAGTAAAGTAACTCCCTCAGTATCCATTACAATGCCAGAGTAGAGAGCATACAGCCTTATCTCTTATAGACGGAAGGAAGAGAGAGCCACAACAGGGGATAAGCTGAAGCTATAGGTTGAGGGCTGATGATTGTGCAAACCAACGAAGGGGTGGTCCATTGAGACAAACCCGCATGGAAAGCTTTCAAAACTATAGGAGATGCCTGGTCGTTGCAGAAGGAGGCTGGAGGAGAGAGGATTTGGCAAGTGCAGCAAGAAATCGGAAGAGAGAAAATGTTTTATAAATGTGTTTCCCGGAAATTCCCAATAATTCGGACGAGCCGAGGCGTCCGCATGCATCGTCTGAATTGTGCCAAAATTTGTACAGATTCAAATCGGACGTGGGCCTTCTTCATCTGCAATCGTCTGCTACCATCCGAATGTGCCCAGAATTTGGATGATTCAATACAGCCGCAAGTCTTCCTTGTTCGCATTGTCCGCTTCCGTCCGAATGTCCTTCACAAAACCAGTTTAGGATGCAAAAAGTCGTCCCCAGTTTGTCCCAAGTACGGGGACGGTGCTCAACAGTGTTGTGGACGCGACATGTTGTCTGGAGTGGCGTCTGTACACGTCTGAAACTCACTGTACACACTTTTCCTTAACTTTTCTCCACTTAACTTATTTTCAAATATTAACCCAATACTTTCTAAGCACAATTTAACCCCTACCGTCGCATAACATGATATAATATTCATATATTTAATTATCTGAATTTAATACATTAACAAAAAGGGGGAAAAATATTTGGGGTATTTCACATAGTGGAATGTTTTTTATCTTAATAAATCTTGGTGTTGACTTTGATTACTATTTTGGAATTATGGAAACATATTGCATCTCGTGGACACCTTTACTATTGCATAAAGATATTAAATTAATTCTATGGCAAGTCACTTATGGCAATGAGGTTGATGATAATTCTAGTAGTTTTTTGTCTCATGGGTTCCATTACTCCTTACCTAATTGTGCATCATTATCTAAGAAAAACTTGTTGGATTATTTTTCCTTATTTAATCAAGTGCAAAAGGGGAAAGACAAAACAAGTGGCTAATACTTCAATTCAAATATTATGTTTCCAAGAAGGGCAAGTCTTGTGTAACACTTCATGGGGCTCGAACATCACTTATAAGTAAAGTATTTGTTGGGGTCCTAGTAAGCAATGACAAGGAAAAGACAATTCAAGATTCTATGAAAGCATTGTTCTTTGGCCGCACATACCTCAAAAGTATTCTCAAAACTATATTTATGGAAATTACTGAATTACAAAGGGGTATCTACGACACTTCTAAGCTATTGTTCAAATATGGGAGGTGGTTTATGAATATTTTACTATTATTGGTCTACCACATCATACAAGGTTTGTTTTCTTATTTCATTCATAAAGATTTTGAAGCCGATGCAAATCTCAAAGTCCATGACACATCTCCTTATCTTGTGGAAGAGGATTATGAAGGAATTATTATATGGCCACACATACTTAAAGGTGTTCTCAAATTTTATTTATGGTAATTATTAATGTGGTCTACATTATTCCTAACTCGAAGGCAAAGAATAGAAATCTAATATTGAAGATGTTACAATCTTGATGGCCCATGGTGAATCTCCTAGTTTCTATGACAATTATGAAAAACCAGACGTGATTCGAGGATGAATCCTTGTCAACCCTAAGAGTATAATGGACTACGAGACCACTTTATTATTAATCAAGCCTCAAATATTATCATGGAGTCATTCAAGGTCAAACATATATGGAAGTTCAAGAACAATGGAAGATTAATGGAAGGACTTTCCAAAACTGTCTACTTTCTAACCTTTGACAAGTGTTTGATGATTTTGGCATTCAAAACGATGTCATTTCAAAACGAGTTCTTCCTAAAGATTGTAGCTGACTTCATAAGATTTCTATAATGACCTAGTTCATTAAATTTAGAGTTCATTAGCTATGTTAAAAGCCTACAGAACAGAGAGCAAATATTATGAAAATTCCAAATGTCCAAGTTTGGATACCAAGAAAGTCTTTACATAGAAATCATTCAAGTGGCCGAGCACCAAGAAGAAATAATTGCCAAAAGACCTCTAGACTTGGAGAAGAAGAAATCAAGAAGTTAATGAAATATTCTTTAGTTAATTTACCTAGTTTCCATTAAGTAGAAAATTGGACAAGTTCATACTATGAGCCAATTTAGTGATATTATACTTATTTAGTTTACTATTATTTTATAGTTTATAATTGACTATTTAAAACCACCCTATGTAATTGTTTTAGACAGTTGAAATTGAATAGAAAAGATTTTTCTTAGTTATCAAAATTGGAGTGATTCCTTTTTCAACTCTTTTCACGTGTTAAAACCAAAGGTTGCCTTGTGTGTTTTACATTACAAGATTGAACTCACTTGTAAGTTGGGTGAGTTCTTTTATCAGCATCCATGTTCTTCATCCTCAGAGGAGAGTGTGTGAAATGGTGTCCAACTTTCCAAAGGAGCATCACCGAAAAATACATCCATACGAGAGTTACAAGCTACACTAGTTACTATTTTCGGCGACCCAAGTTCTCGCAAGTATATTTCCTAATCTATGGCAGATAGTTCTGTTATTATTGAAGGGATCTTTTCTTCATTCATCCAAGTAGGTGTGGTCAAATCTCAGCTCCAAAGCTTCTAAAATGTCAGAGTTATTGACTTCTAAAGGTGAACTTTCTATATTGAGTTTTGCGGCAATGTTTAGAAACACAAACCAACCGGTCGATCACCTTGACCGTTCATGATTGACCGCCCAAGAATTTGCTCAAATCTATAATATATTTTCACGTTCATGATTGATTGCCTTGATTGTCTGCGAGGTTCCAGCTGATCAAAATCACGAAATACAGGTCGATCTCTACCAAGCTGTTCCCTCCTTGATCGACCGCTGCTCTTGTGTTTTCAAGTACTCGATTGTTTCCACTTCTTCAACACTACATCAATAAGGATCGTCATCTTTCTCTTCAATATTTATAGGTTAATTCTATTCTCTTCCGCTCGTACATCAATTTAGATGCACCAATGTCTCTAAGCCAAGTTTCTTAACCATATCCATGCAAGTCATGTTAACACAACTTCTACCAATGATCAAAGAGCAAATTTTTTCATGTTGAAGAATCAACAATGAAAACGTTTCTCCTTTTGAAGTTACTCTTCTCATGTTTAGAGAATTAGTGCCCTTTGGAGTGCCATGTGGAGAGGTTCCTCTTAAACATAAGATGCCTCTTCTTGTTTCTCTTTTCCCTCATTAGTTATTACCAACAATTCATCTCCACTCTCTATATGGTCATCTTTAGAAATCTCTACTTTTGGAAAATCTTCCTCATTCATTTGAGATTCCAAATACATCGAATCCATCATAAGTAGTGGCATTTCATGAGAAAACATAATCTTTCCTTCAAATTCTTCTTCTACATTAGTTGTTATCAATGAGTCATCTTTGCTTCCTTTATCATTTGAGCCCTCCATTAATATCATAACCTTTAGGTTTGGACATTGTGAAACAATGTACCTAAACTCGAGGCACTTTGAACATTTGATCTCTCTAGCCCTTGCCTAAAGGGTTTCAACAGCATTCTCCTCTATATTCCCTTGACTTGCCACACTTTTACTCGGATAAGACTTATCAACTTGTTTTGCTTGAGACTTGTATGCAATCAAAACTTTTGAAAATGGCTGTGTTGAAGGACTTGGATGGCATTTTACATTGTCTTTCCACTTTAATTGTCAATTGTATTTGTAATGTCCCGATTTTTGTAACAGAATTTATTAAGGATAATTGAGAGATTAATTGGATATAATAACATTACTTGAATAATTATTGGAGATTTATTATATGAAAATTATTAGAATTAGTGAAGTGGAAAATTGGGTTAAGATTTATTGTGGGTAAATTAAATAAGGAGTAATTAAATAAACGTGGTAATGAAAGTAAAATAAAAAGAATAAAAATAAGATTTGGAACGTCGACGTTTGGAGAAAATAAATGATGGGGTGTTTTGGTCGGACTGTGGACGACTCTACGATCGAATTATCCGACCGAAATGTGTTATAGATTGTAAATTGGTGTTTTGGTCGACTCTGCGGTCGGGACGCAGACGAGATACGCGATCGAAAAATAACAGATTTTGAATCTATCAAATTTGGACATTTTGCGATCGAGTCATCGGTCGAGGGCGCGGTCGTGAGGTTCGACTAAAATATAAAATAGTGGCAAATTTTAGGATTTCGATCGAGCGATCAGTCGAAGTTACGGTCGAGAATATCAACTAAAAAATGGAGGTTAAGTGAAAAATGAGAAATAAAGGGTTGAACCACTTCACCTTGAACCGGTCCGGTTTGAAGACAAATGGGAAGAAACTAATTTGGTTTTATGAAGGGAAGGAGAAAATGGAAATTTAAATAAATGGAATTAGAATATCATTTAATGAAATGAAATAATTGATAAAAGAAAGGAAGGAGGTTGGACCGGTTTGCTTTTGAGAAGAAATGAGGAGGATTGAACCCCAGTCCGGTTTTTTACAATCAAAAGGGGTAAGAAATTGAAGGAGATGTGGCTGGGGTTTTCTGCTGAAGAGAAAGAGAGAACCCGAGAAAGGGAGGAGGGAGAGCGAAAGCGAGAGAGAACAAGGGGAATCGGTCGAAGTGCGGGGCGAGCTCTCCTTCATGGGGAAGGTTGTGGATGAGGCACTAAGGCTCGTTGGTCTCGGGCTTGCGTCGTGGCGTCACTGAGCAACTCGTTGACCGCGGGGTTGGGGTTGGCGTTGGCGAAGTGCCCATGCCGCGGAACGTTTTGGATCAAACATTTTTGCATGCTACGGATTCTATCGTTAGGCCGAGGTATGTCATTCTATGCTCTTCTCCTGGCATTTTGATGGGTTGTTTGGCCGAAATGTGGCTGTGGATTGCTTCGGATGGAAATGACAGTGGCGACTGCGTGAGAGTGGTCGAGCTGCAATCGATTGCCCTGTTGCCTGGGTGCGACCGAACCTGGTGTGAACCAGTTCGTGAATGGCCTTCTGGCCGAGAAGAAGTTTTTCACACTTCTCCCTTCCAGTTGGTATCGCACTCGGCTGAAGTGAAATATGAGGTATGAGAGAAATTAGACTGAGTCAGAGTCTCTGGAAAAGGGTGAGGGAATGGAGGAATGTTGTCGGGCAATTTGTGAAAAAAATTGACAGAGTATGGGAGGTAGTGAGCTTGTGGGCGAGAGAAAGAAAAAGGGCTGAGAGGGAGAAGTGAGGTTCGAAGACAGAAGAATAAGCAAAAGTTGGAGGGGAGGAGAATTTTCTCTTGGCCTTCTCAGGTAATGTAGAGTTTTTATGGGATTTATGAATTTATGAAGTGGATAAGCTCTATTTCTTGTTGTTGGATGAATATTCTATGCCATGTTAAATTGTAATGCTCCCTTGTTGTTGTTGTCTCATGGTTCTGCGATATATTTTGCACATATATATATTGCTCTGTTGTTAATTCGTGTTGAAAGGGGGTTGTTGCGGTTATGTTCTGCAAAATAATTGTGCTGCTCTCTATTTGGTTATGGATATTTCTGATGGATTAACTCTGTAATTTGAGGATGGGTTGTTAACCTATTTGGATGACTATTAATGGCTAAGTTTAGTTGTTGTTATTTAGTTTGTGGCTGTTAGAAACTGTTAAAGGGTTGATGTTTGGATTTTATGATTGGCCGTAAAATTTTTGTAATGATGGTTGGGTTGTGTTAATTGTTGTGGTTGACTTGAATAAGTAGTGAAGTGATGAAAAACGTGGAGAATGAAGTTTAGTGGGTTAATCTAATGAATTGTGTTTGGTTGTTGAAACTGTTAAGGAATTTAGCTTAACACTGGGATTGTTAATCATCAAGGTTATGGAATTCGACGAAGTTATTTATGGGTATATATTATTGATTTCTTCTTAGGTATTAAAAAGGAAGAAGGATAACGTTAATTTCAGAAACGCGCTAAGGATCGCAAGTAAATGATATGCTTGTGTTTTGGTATTCAGACCTTACATCGTAAGAATTAAGGTTGTATACTGACTGTTACTGCTTTCATAGAATATTTAGGTTGTTTTGTAACGACTCAGTTTATTATTGCCTTTTAAAAATCGCGTAAAATTTAGAACTTTTCTTTTTAAAAACGGCAGAGTATTTTTCCTTTATAAAACTCGATCATTAAAACTCTTTATTTAAAACATTTATGAATTACTACAGAAGTAATAAAATTATTTTATGAAACGCGGTGGAATTAAAACAATGTATTAAAGAATATTAAGCAATTTTACAATCCTTTTACAAATAATTTCCATTTAATTATTTAGCCCAACCAGCCATAAGATCCACCCGTGAAAATCCTTCATTAACTGTCTTTGACTTGTTCTCTTGTTTTTCGTACATACCTACATCACAAGACTTAACTAATGAGCTTAAGGCTCAGTAAGTGATATAAAATAATAGGTATGATCAACATGTCATGCAACTTTTAAAATCTCTTTTCGTTTTTCGTTTCTGTTTTTTTTTTTTTTTGTCTTTTCTTCTCTTTTTCTTTTACTATTTTTTTATCTTAATTTTATTGTTCTGCATGTGGTATTCAACTTAAGTCTCAACTAATGGGGGACTAATCCACCCAAAGCCTCTAACCATGGGAACTATGTCTACTAAGCCTCTATTTATGAGTTTGAGTTCAATACCAAAGCATTAACAGTCTAACATTGGAATGTAACTCAACTATTGGGGGATGAATCCACCCAAATTTCTAACCATGGGGACAATGTCCACTAAGCCTTTCTTTATGAGTTACATGTCAAAGCCTCAAGTGGTTACCATTGGAACACGACTCAACATTGGAGGACTAATCCACCCAAAACCTCTAACCATGGGGACAATGTCTACAAAGTCTCTATTTATTAGTTACGTGCTAAAGTCTCAACATATCCATTAAAGTTTTACTATTATCATTTAATATTCGCTTTAGTTCTCTTTTCACAACCATGCATGAAAACCCATTTTCATATCGTTTTGAAAACCATGGTGCATGATGCTCGTGAATGCATACAGTTCAATCACATCTCTATATAACCTCGAAACACGCTCATCGATTAAACATATCATTAAAAGAACTTAATTCTAATAAACACCCAGCAAACAACATTACAATTCACAGAACATGCTCAATATTTGGTAAAGTAGTAAACAACCTAAATATTCTATTAAAGCGGTAAACAATCAGCAAACAAAGTCCTAATTCTGGCAATGTAGGGTCCAAAGACCAAAACACAGGCAATATCACTTACCTCGATTGCTTAAAGCGCTCAATGTTTATTCGTTATCATCTTCTTCCTTCTTTAGTACCTTCACAATTTAACAACGCTTAATTATTAAACTAATTGCTTTAATCAACTTATTAATCTCACCTCTTTTTATATTCTTATTTCTTATACGTCATCTACTCGAGTTTCCTAAACGAAACCGCTTCATTAATCACAACTCAACTTAATTAATAAATCTCAATTGATATCATCTAAAACTAAGTTTAACATGTAGCGGAGGCCAACGTAATTTCATCTATGAATTATAGACCCATAATGACCATCATAATTTCATCCATGAATTATCGATCCGTAAATCAACAAGACATAAAACTACATCACTCCAAATAGTGAACCGAAACCAAAACCACGCATGAAAACCACTTAATTCCCATCATAGAATTGAGTAACAAAACAATAAACTCACTCCATGAACATGTTTATCCATATTGACTTACATAAATAGCTAGATACGATTAACAGAACAATATCACTCGACCCTGTCAATCAAGATATAACCAAACAACTTATTTCTCAGGACAATGACAGGTTATTATAGTACATCCAACATACAGAGTATATGTTTTATATGTCATCCAGATAGAGCATACAATTGTCATCTAAACGTTTCATACTATTACAGGTCATACATTCCAAACACATAATCAAACTGAACAACAACTTATTATCCATCAACTAAACATTTTATATTATTAATTCGAGCAACATAATATCAATCCAGAATTCAATCCAATGTACACCGCATCTTTACTTTAACAAAACAACAATCATTTCCAGAGAGCATATGTATTTTCTATCCTTCAGAACCAATAACTAACATACATAATCTGATTCTATGAACAGGGCATATTTATCATACTGAATCCAACATAGACATATTTCTAAAGCAGTAATTAAACATGACAATATTTCCAAGCTACAGAACATATACAATCTAAAATCCATAATAAACAGAGAGCACTTATCCAAATATCAAGAGTCAGGCTTCATCAACAAAACAATGAGTCTTGAGAATGGCTCACGGGCAAAACCAACATCCAACAGTTATACAGAGTCAGAACTCCAACAGGTTAATCAGTCCTACAATCTTACAAGATAATACAGAAAATGTCTTCCTCACTTGAATAAACCCAAAGACCCGAGGAGAAACACCAGAGCACCACGGCCTGCACAACCCCTTCCATCATCATCCTTTGGCCATCACACCATCTCCAATCACTTTTTCACTGTCTCATTCATTTCTTTATAATCTGTCATGATTTATAGATAGAAGACCCCCATGGACGCCAGGCTGATGGAAAAATCACCCAAATCAAAGGAGGTGGTCCATTGCTCAATCTCCATGTGGAAAGTTGCTATCATTTCGAGAGAAGTTGCTGAAGAAGACCCGTCAGACCAATACAAGAAATGGACCAATTCGGTCCAAGCATTCACTGGTCAAATCGGAGTTCAACCCAGCCACCACGCCACTACCATCGTCCAACCCTGGACACACGACCACACATGCCGAATCGTCCAATTCAAACGCTAGGGAGAAGGAATCAAAGCAGAAACTACTGACTTAACTCAGCCAATCATAGAGAAAAATCGCAACTTCACGGTTCCGATCGGCCAAACCCGCGGAGCCCTAGCCCGCCGTTCATTGCATCCCCGCAACCTCACCATCGCCGCCATGCGCCGGACAACGTGCACCCGAGCGCTCGTCGTCGCCTTCTCTTCTCTCTCGATCTCCCTCTCCTTCCTCTCTGTTCGTTGCGAATGTCCATAGGCCAAAATAAAATCCCCTCCCCCATTTTGTTTTTCCATTGACCGTAGACCAGCCTTGAACCAGTTCACAAGCTGAACCGATTCAGCTTCTTCACTCCTCCTTATTTTCATTTTTCTTCCCTTTAATTAATTTCTCATTCACTTTCTTTTAAATAATTAAAATTTTCATTTAATTATTTTCATCCCAATTCAAAATTTTTTTTCTCCCAATATTGTATGATGATAATTATTGGCCCAATTTAAATTCTTCAATTCGGCTTCCAAAATAATTATCCTATAATCAATATAATTATATCCCAACAATTATTTTTTTCATCAAATAAATCTCTAATCATCCTTAATTAATTATATTACAAAAATTAGGATATTACATGTTTACTACTTTATTTGGATAGCCAGATATTGAGCATGTTTCGCAAATTGTACTGTTGATTGCTGGGTGTTTATTAGAATTATGTTTTTTTAATGATGTATTTAATAGATGAACATACTTAGAGATTATAGTACTGATATGATAGAATGTATGCATTCACGAACATCATGCATCATAGTTTTTAAGAGATTACAAAATTAGTTTTCAAGCATAGTTTTGAAAAGAAAATAGAAAATGAAAAATGGAATCAAATACGAATGAAAGTCAAGTGAAGAGATTGGACTGGCAACCAAAGCATATAACGAAACGGTTTTTGTGAACAAGTAGGTAAAGCCGACACAGAAACAAAAGAAATGTAATTAAACGATTTTTGTGCACCGGTAGGTAAAGCCCGGCATAGAAATATAAGAAATGTAATTAAACGATTTTTGTGCACCGGTAGGTAAAGCCCGACACAGAAACAAAAGAAATGTAATTAAACAAATTTTGTGAACCTGTAGCTAAAGCCCATCACAGAAACAAAAGAAATAAAATTAAACGATTTTTGTGGACTGGTAGATAAAGCTCGACACATAAACAAAAGAAATGTAATTTAACGGTTTTTGTGGACTGGTAGGTAAAGCCCAGGACAGAAACAAAAGAAATGTAATTGAACGATTTTTGTGGGCCAGTAGGTAAAGCCCGGTATAGAAACAAAAGAAATGTAATTAAATGGTTTTTGTGCACTGGTAGGTAAAGCCTGACACAGAAACAAAAAAAATGTAATTAAATAGTTTTTGTAGACTGGTAGGTAAAGCCTGACACAAAAACAAAAGAAATGTAATTAAACGATTTTTGTGCATTGGTAGGTAAAGCCCAACACAGAAACCAAATAAATGTAAATAAACGGTTTTTGTAGACCGGTAGGTAAAGCCTGACACATAAATAAAAGAAATGTAATTAAACGATTTTTGTGGACCGATAGGTAAAGCCAAGCACAGAAACAAAAGAAATGTAATTAAACGATTTTTGTGGACTGGTAGGTAAAGCCCGACACATAAACAAAAGAAAAGAAATTAATACGTATAAGATAAAAGAAAACGAAAATAGATAACGACACGTGGTTTTAAAAGATGCATAGCATGTTTGCAGTTTTCTTTTATATACTTAATGAGTCTTAGACTCATTAGTTAAGCTTGCGATGTAGGTACACGCTCAGAAGAACAAGTTAAGGGGTTGTTGATGGAGATTTGTACGCGCGGATTTTGTGGCTGCTAGGCTAAGAGGATTTAAAGAAAGATGATTTGAAAAAGGGTGCTGTAAAAGACTTTGTAAAGTAATTAGAATTGTATTTTAAATGTTTGCTTTATTTAAAAATGACTTTCGTTGTGTTCTACAAAATGTTTTAATAAAAGGATTTCAATTATTGTCTTTTAATTTGTTTTCAAAACAAAAAGTCTTCCGTTTTATTTATAAAGAAAAAGTTTTAAATTTTACACATTTTTAAAAGTAATTAAAAACCGGGTCCTTACAATATTATTGTCTCCAATTACCTATATGGATGCAACTCCACCACACCAACAATCTCTTTATTTAAGCCCTTGATGAACTTAAGAATAGTTTGATCTTCCCACTCGACAATTTCACTCCTTAATTTGATAGATTCAAACTCAGTAACATAGCCCTTCATATTTAGTGCTCATTGTCTCAAATTTTGCATTTTGAAAGTAAAGTTCTTGTCTACAATGGCTTGGCACAAATCGTTTCCTTATCAATCTTTTCATTATAACCAAAGTACAAATGTCAACTTCACTATCACACTTTCTTTGAGTTTTTAAATTCTTTTCATTGTAAGCATATTCGGTTAACTTCAAACAAACTAGTTCAATTTTTTTCCTCTCCAAATAATTATTGATATTCAAAAATCTTCTTCACTTTTTCCAACTAATCAAGAAAATCATAACTATTGATAGAACCTTCAAAAATAGGAATTGAAAACTTGATATGACTTCCATCATCGTAGGTGCCATTGGAATGACTCAAACTTGGCTTTTCATTAAAATTCTCATCTTCAATGAAATCCATAAATTTACCTCCACATTTTCGATTTCCTCGACTACTTTTGCTAAGTTTACTTATAGCCTTAATACTCTTATTTATGAATGCTTGGAGTTGTTGAGTGGTTTCTAGAGACAAAGAGGAACTCTCAACTCATCAAGTTGACTTTTAGTATCAAGCTTGAATTCCTTCAATAGAGGTTGTGCCGATTGTTAAGCAATTGTGTTACGATTTTAAAAGATAATGACACCACTTCTAACAATCATTTTAGGATGCAAAAGAACACAAATAAAAGGAGTAGTAGTGTCGAAATAGGCTCTTATACTAAATGACACACTTTGGGGAAGCTTTGATAACAAATGACATGTAATAGGAAGCTTCGGATGCAGTTGCAGACGACCTCAAATGAGGGAAGGCATTTGGGGCTTGAAGGTGTCTTGGGAGTGCGTTTCCGAGGTTAGGAGCAAAAGTCCAAACTTGAAATTGTCTTAGGTCTAGGCATCCAGATCCTAGGTCGCAAATTGCGTCTGCAAAACTATAATTCACAAATTCTGGATGTGACTTTGACTACGACAAAAATAGGTCAAATGGACAAATTTAAACACGATTTTTGGACACAAAACCAAAGGATGGATGAAAAAGAAACCCTCAAAAATATCGATGTGAAATTCAAAGAGAAGATTGAGATATGACAAAACAAAAGTGCATTGCCTAATACAACTTTCTACTTCAAAGACAATTTTCAACAAAAGAAATCTCTCTAGAAGAGCCCACCTCTTAGAATGAGAAGCGAGGAATTTGTGTTAAAATGATAACTAATCCAACTCTCATAAAGGATTAAAAATCGAGACACAAAACAATTGATTGTCAACAACCAGAATGCAATTTGCTCAAAAGAACAAAGGGAGGAGACCGAAGCAACTCTTGTAGTCTGTAATGCCCCCCATAAGCGTGAAAATCTATCCATTTCAACTTTGGTGATACCTACTGTTCAAATTCAACTTTGAAATATATGTTGCAACATAAACACAATGCCCTCCAAATAGAGTCAATACAACACAATAAACATAAACATACTCAACACAGCACAATAAGCAGCCACATGTCTCACAACTACAAACTCGAAATTACAACTCTAAACAGAGTAGAAGAAACTAACAACAAAATACAATACCCCCGCCAAAACGTATCCTCCCCTTTTAAACAACCAGCACCTCCTTAACAACCTAGTCCTAGGTTCCATTCCATTATTCTGATGAATAACTCACTTGCCAGCACTACATTTACAAAAATCCAACTATACCCTCCTCTTAATTGGTTGTTTTCATCCTCCGCTTTACCCATTTCCACCGCATCAAAATGTTAATAAATCCAAAGCATACTAGGTCACTTCGGACACCATAACCATAGTAAATAATACAATAAAGACCTTGCAAGCGATGATCGATATAACTCAAATAACATATGTTAAATGATTGTCTGTCACTTATACTTGATACAACTCAATTTGTGCTGAGGTCAAGTCAATATCCAATAGTTAACGAAGAAAGCAATGTAAAACCTCTTAACATAATCCATATTTTGGATTTCTCCCTTAGGAGTATCTTACTCCTGGTCCAAATTTACTAGAATGAACAATGAGGCGCAAGGACAGAAAATCTATCGTTTGAAGGATAGTTTCCCATACCGCAACAATATCTTCAGAGCACAACCAACGCATTCATAACACACACCCACTTCCACAATACATTTCCATTAAGTTTCTAGTATGTTCATTGTAATTATTAAACCTGAATATGGAAAATAAAAAAAGAATGAACACTATTATTTTAATGGACAAAAAACCACCAACATAGAGAAAAAATTCACTATCAAAATTGAAATACACACGAGAGTTTGTATATAAAGCAAATATATGTCTCTTAGAAACCCAAGGTGAAAAATATGAATAAGGTTCCATACGAAGGGAGGGATTGTCAAGTCAAAACACAAAGGAATTCACATCATAATTGCTCCTAACTTCTTGGTGTCAAATCCAAACTTAAGTATAAAAAATGTATTTAGAGGCATTCTAAGAAGATATAATTAAATGTTACGAGTCATTTGGTAGAGTAAAGCGTGAATATTTAGAGTCTAAATCAAGCATTATTCAGGAAGTTAAAGAAATTACCGGGAACAGATGTTTCCAGAAGACACATTGATCGGATAGGAAGCTTAGCAGAAGAATACTTAAATACCAAGCTGAGAATTAAAGGTATAAATTAGCAATAAAAACTAAATGAAAATACACTCATAGAAAACCAAAGTGAAGCAAATTCCAAAACTTGAGCGCAATTAAGCAGCCATTAGATAAAATGTGTACCTTCCGCTTGACTTTGCACATTTCTTCATCAAGAACCTCGGTTATACACTGCAGATGAGGCCATTGACCTACCAAAAATATCATATAAGGGAGTGCAGAGATACACATCCAATGGTCTCTGTTTCTCCTTCGTATCAGCTCTGAAGATGTATCTTGCAACAATTTTGAAATCGCTTCTAACTTTCAAGATAAGTAGGAATCAATAACAACGAATCTACTAACTAAAACCATCACTCATATTGGAATTTCATATGAAAAGTCTTAACAAAAGTTACAGTTCAGTAAAGATTTACGAAAGGGTAAATCCCCATGCTTTTATGATGATGAATTTCATGGAAACAATTACATCCCCTATCTCCTCGTGATCCTTTATGCCATAAATATAAGATGTTACAAGAAAGTTTCCCTATGTAATAATCTCAATTTAAAAGAAAATGAAATTACGTAAAATCAATCCCTTTTGTAGTAACTTGGTCATCTATTGTCACCCAGTTCGGCCATGCTCCAAAAATGTCAAAGACACGACTTCAAAAAAATTCAGAAAATGTTCCTGGAACTTCTATGCAAAAAGAGATTTTCATCATTCCACTTTACTAGGCCCGTCGATAGGAAGGGGATGTGCTTCTGTGTTGAAAACAAACTTATCCAATGGAAGGGTAGAACTATTTCCAAACAGCAAGTACAGATATTTTAGTGTCTCTCCCAGGAAAAAAGTTTCCATCTTGTCCCTTTTAGGGGGAGGGATCACAGTGACGTCGTCAAGAGAAGTATACCCACCACTTTCAACCCTTGTATATTTCTCAAATGCTTCAAAAATCTGCCAACCCCACTCCCGATATCTGCAGTTTGATGACATAAGCAATAATACCAAATGAACATATAGTAAGTAAATAAAACTTGGAACATGGTCTATTAAGTAAGGATAAACTTACTTTGGATTCTCTGTGATGCGAAACAAGACAAACAAGGACTCAGCAGTTTCAGGACGCAAAAGATTATGACGATCAGCGCGTTTGATTATTATGTCATTTACATATTTTGATTCCTTATTTCCACCTTCAAGACCTGCTTCAGAATATTCCTGTGTAAATAAGATCTACTTGTCAAATACTCGAGGGACAATGAAATTTGAACAATAAAATAAATCATAAAACTTTGGATTTTTTTTTTACAAGACATAAAACTTTGGATTTTGAAGAATAAGCAATATCATCTTACCAATTTTATTTGAGATACAGATATAACTCTCAAATCAGTCCAAGGTCATGAAAAACTCACCTCTGTATGGAAGTAAGCTATTTCTGGAGCAAGACCAGTAGATGTTACTGAATACATTTCAAAGCATGTTTCGGCCAGGTCTTCTGCAAGCTTTAGATTCTCCAGGTCTTCAAAGTTTAACAAGCCTTTTTTCATAGCTTCTTCCCTGGTAATTCCCTTTGTGGCACCAAGAGCTAGGGTACCAGGCAAGAAACATACCTAAAAAGTTTCACAGAAGTTCCCAAGTAAGCAATGTATCTAAATGAGAACAATGATGACGTGGACACCAATTTTAATTGCACAATACGCTTTGTTCAAACTAATGGATAAACAATAAGTTTCCTTATAGAATGCATCAGCAATAAAGTAGGGTAGAATACAATGTGGAAATCTATTCAACCACTTAATTTATTTCTTCGTATTCTAGAGAACAAAAAAGCTCAACAATTCATGCGCCAAACAGATGGAATTTAACACAAGGACTTGACGTCATATCCAAGAGAAGGATTCAAAAACTCAGAAGGGTGAGCCAAAAATCAGTGGGATGGTGACTTATTATGTTTGAAAGACACTATTCACAAATAATTTAACCGAAGGCTCTTCCCACTCCAGTAATTTCTCATCTCCTCATAAATAATTTAGAAGACACATTAAAATGGTGTTTATGTAACATGTCAAATTTTAAACCATTCAGCAGATAACAGAAAAGCTTACAGAATTGCTGTTAATGGACAGCCGTAGAAAAGAAAAAATAGTATCATATGAAGAATAACCCATAAAATGTCATGAAGCAGTATTTCTAATGCGTAATTTTGTTCTATTTTTTGAACCATTCAGTTCAACTCTCCAAGGAATATGGAGGGTAACTAAAGCATGAAAATATTTTTTCTATACTAAAGAGGTTGTTTCCCACGCTATAAAAAACAAACCACTAGTACTCAATATTACCGTAGCCTAGAAAAAATGATCTTGTTAAGAAAACCTAAAAGACTTAGGATGGAATGCAACAGTTTGTCGCCTAGGATTGAAAACCCTATCAAAGATTGCCTCTTTTACAGCATGGTTGAATATGTAATGTAGAGGAAGGTTAGAAGTTTTGAATGCTAAATGGCCTTCAGCCTATATGAAATTTTGTACCTACCAATTTTTTGTGGTCTTGCAAAATTGGAGAGCCATTTTAGAATGATAGGAGGTGCTGTCTAGGATTGATCTTATCTTCCCTACAAAAGACAAGGCATTCGATAGACCTAATCACTCCTCAACAATTCACCAAAAACTTGCTCAACTTCCATTCTTTTCCCTAACTCTCTTTTATACTTTTCTAGTCCTTTCTACAGATAGATCCCGCAAACCTTACGCTAACTACCTGCCAAATGGCAGGGTAATTACATCCACTTGATTTTCTCCACTAAAAATAATTCTAGCAATAAATCAAGTGACTTCTTAGCACATGCACAAATATTAGCTTACTCTCTCACACATATATATGATACTCGTATGTGTGTTGTTTCTTAAATAATAAACACTAGATGATGTAGAAAAAAACCAATAAAATCCAATCCGAAAAATTTTGTGCTTTGAACTTTGATTTGATCAAAAAAAACTTTTCATCACATATTTCTAGCTATAATCATATTCTTCTCATCTTCTGAATAAACATCAAGAACTGTCGGAAATAAAACATACCAAGTGATCCATTTTGGGACTAAAAGTTCCTTTTGGTCCAAAAGGAAGTTCTCCAACAAAAACCAAGCCATTTGGTTTGGATTTTTTAACAAGAAGATGCCTAACTCCTTTCATAGCTTCTTCATACATGTCATGTAGGTAAGTCAAATTATTATCTTGTCCAGCTCTCTGCTGAAGCCACACTTTGAGTAGGTATTCATAGTAGCTGTCACCACGAGATCCCAATCTTATATTCTCTCCACTGAAGTGACCAGATGTCGGGCTGCATAGAAAATTTCATTGATCATACGTTTCATCTGTCACAAAAACTTCTTGAGACATATAATGCACAACCCAAGGGATATGAAACATGGCATCGTAAGATTATGCAGCAGTAGAATAATCACTTCACAAACTGTCAATAGAGATAATGATGAGATTATTTTGGCATATTTTTAACCAAAATATTTATTAGTTTAAAAAACGATCATAACATTAACAATTTATGAAAACCCTTCAAGGAAATAGTTACAATAGCCTCTATCTCTAATTCATTTAAAGATTGTACAAGCTTCAGCTTTCAGTTAAGCCATCTGAATGTTACTGGAAAATAAATCATTTCTTGGCTTTGTTAAATTTACTACACCATTCACAGTAAGAATAACCAATTTCAAAAGATATAAATGAAAATCTAAGGAAATTTCATGCAACAGAAAAAATAATAACGTACACGGAGTATCATCAAAATCAAACATTCAGTTTTTTGATATCTAACATGAGAATTGTGAAGCATCTATATAAAAGGAAAAATATTAGGAAGTAATATTAGAAGATCCATAGCAAGTATCTATCAGCAAAGATCTTTATGTATAAAAGTAATTGTACATCCTGCCAAAAATCTATTATCCTCGTGACAAATAAAACACAATATTTTAAATAAAAAACTTGCCTCCGAGCTACCAAAACAATAGGTCAAGGTTTCATTAGAAAGCTGTGATATCTAATTATACTAATTTAACTTTCTTTCAGCAGAAAAATAATGAATCATATTGATTTACATAATATCCAGAGCTCATAGTCAAAATATAATGAGAAATATTAATTTATTCAAGAGTAAAAATTGTACTTGATGTAAATGGGGACCAATCCTTCAAATTTTGGGAGATTCTTCATGTGTTCCAAAACCTTCATAGCAGCTATGGTGTACTTGGGATCACCAGAAACTGTACTAAGATAATTGAATTCCAGCTGCAAAGTAGAGACTTCAGAAGTACTGCTCAATCCATCAGCTGCTGGATGGGCTGAAGAATCCCGCAAGACAACATCACTAAATGGAATAGCAGTTGGACTTGAAGTAAAAGCAGTTAGCAGTCTATCAGCCAGGTTTTTTGATATTTCTAGATAAACAGTAGGTTTAGGTCCTTTATTTGAAAGATTGTTCTCTTGGGCTGCACTACTCAAGTGGTATGCACTTAAAAGACCACCCAAAACACGTATGGTCGTTTCAAACAGATTGACTTGGCCTTTATTGTTAATTCGATCTGAAAGATGTTTTTCTATCCAGGAGCCTGCTTCAGACACAGCTTCACCAGCATTCATTATCATTGCAGTATCAAGAGCATCCACAACAGTTGCACCTAGACCTCCTAACCCATCAGTTCCATGCTTGCCCAGTGGCATGAGTTCATCATAACCCATTGAATATTTACTATAGCCAGACCATGCATGTACAAATGCCTCCTTTACTTTTTGTTGCCTTGTTACCCAAACAGACCCGTGATGATCCAAACTGCTATTATTACCCTTTCTGTCTGGTGGAAATTGAGGAGGAAGCCTTGGCGGTTTTCTCCAAAATTTCACAAAATTTCTGCCACCATTCTTAATTACTTCTCCTTTATTAATATTTCCATCTCCGTTGGCAAGTCTATTAGAAACAGAATGGGTAGGAGTAGTATGTGTCAAAAAAAGATATGCTAAACCAAATGTCATTAGCAACACAAGAAACTTTCCTGTACTACAGGTCATACAGCTGCGTTTTCTCCTACCGCTAAGAAAGGTCTGAGTTATCACCTGAGATATCAAGAAGAAAAAACTGAGAAACATTTTATTGTGCCCTGCGAAAGTCCTTTTATTATTGATTCAGTTACTTTATTTTTCAATCTAAAAATCTTTTTGTACCTGCAACTAAGACATACCATCCTCAAAGATCTTTAAGCTAACAATCTTAACCCATCTACAACTTTTGACAACAAAATTTTACAGTTGCTACTGATGTTCTAATGCTAGCTCACATTCACAATTTTCTTCCAAATCATTCTCTTATAGGACTGTCATTGCAACGTTCAACCTAGTAGATACATTTTCAACATTTCCAAGATCTGCCAACTTCTCTAAAAATATTGAGCATCTGTATTCCAGAGTTCTTGTCAAAATAGTTCGTATTTGATTACAAAAGGCACCTTTAAAATTTAAATTGGAAACTATACAAGCATACGATTCCCAAACAATCACCGATACTAACTGACAAATAATTTCACAAAAGCAAGCTAAGCTAAAACAGGTTAAATTTTACCAACTGAAGAATATGAAGGCCAAGATCGAGAATTGAAACCTTGGAGTACGAACGATGCCGGAACTTGGCGTTGTCATAGTCAACGTCTTTGGTAGAGTAAGGCAAGGTCTTTGACATATCCGATCCAATCAGTATCTAGAATTTCTGTGAATTTCGGCCCACTCTTCCTGTTCCTCTGTCTCGATGCAGAAAATGAGAGGAAACAGACGACTGAGATCGATAATTTTATAGGATCACCATCAAAGCAAAGAAATGATTCATCAAAAAGGATGGAGAAGAGTATCAGAATACTATTCGCGCAACTTCTAGGTACTAAAATGCAGAGAGAGACAGAGAAAGAGAAGAAGCGCGCTTGAAGTAAACGGAGCTCCGGCCGCGTTCTTCTTCGAAGACTTTTCCCACTATCATTCTTGATTCTCGTATTACCTACTAAAGAAACGACACGTCGGCTGCTCTGAAGAATAAAAAATGAACGCAAAATATGATTTAATTCTTTTATTTTAGGAGTGGGCAATTTAATCATAGTTTTCTCTTATAATTTTAGAAGCACTTCTCGAATCTATTATTGTCATTCAATAAAAAGGATAAATGCACGTGATGATATTTTATATATTTAAAGTTGAAGAAATAGATTAAGACAACCATAGATATGAGAAGACAATAGGATGGTAGGCAAATTGCCAAATTTGTTTTTTTTTTTTTTTTTTCTAGTATAAAATAAAACTACACATCAAGCGCTTACACATTGTGAAGAGAATAGATTTTTGATACTACTGCACATGCCCCCTAGTTGTTCTCTGTAATCATATTGTTGGCATGGTGCTCCTAATTAGTGTTAGCATCATTTAGATTAAACTTAATTATTTTGATAATTACTTAATTTAGATCATGGTTGGCCAGGCGATCCGACCAAGTGAAAAAAATCCTACAATATTTCAAGGACAAGATCGTAGATTGTCTACAGTCATTATGAAAGAACTTGCATAGTTGACTAGATCAGAACCGCAATGGACAAGATGTTTCAAAATAAGTTACAACAGTCATATAACGGTCAACTAGAACATATGATGTGGTCCCCCAACCTCATTCACAAAAACGTCATAATGGTCACATCTCATTCGATCGAAATTAAGCTGTGGTCAACTGCTCGACTCAAACTTGATGCTTGTCTATATATAAATCCACACATCCACCGTCTCAAAACTACTAATTCTCTTGGCTTTCATTTTAGTATATCAAGCATTCAATTTTATGAGTCTCTTCGCTTAACTTTCATCTACTCCATTTGATAATTTATATTTGGCAGGAAGTTAGGTTTTTGTGCACCAAACTCTTAAACTCACTTATTGTTAAGTGGTGAAAGCCTAGTGTTTTAAAGGTATGATTGACATCCAAAAGATCAATCGAGTATAACCATAAAGGTTAGTAGAAAGAAATTTTCAAAGGAGAATCTTAGAGCACGAACATAAGCAATTTGAAAAAACTGCATTAGCGATCCATGTTTGCTATCCTCTTATCTCTAAATATTTATTTGCGTGATTGTGATTTAATAGTTTGTTTGAGAAAGTTAATAGTTTATACTCTAGAGAAATCAATATTGTAAGGTTTGCCAAAACAATTAGATTTTTAATATTGCAAAAAAATCTCAATAACCTAATTAACTTCCCTTCTTAGATTATATCATTCCCACAATTTGTATCAGAGTTCGATTTCTTTATATTGTGATAAAAAGTATAAGTTTTTTCTCAAATTTTTATCTATGACTTTTAATATGACTAGTTTATATGTTGAGGGTCAATTTATTTCTATACCACTATTTTTTGATGAAAATGTTTACACATGTTGGAAACCATGGATGATAATTTATGTTCAATTTATTGATCATGAATGATGGCATGTGATACAAAATGGACTCTGTATTCTAGTTTAAATTGAAAACCATAGAAATATTCCTAAGTTGCATTTTGAGTTTGATGACAATGATAAAAGGAAGCTATGAACACCCTCTTATGTGCATTAAATAAAGATGAATTTAATAAAGTGCAAAGTTGTGATAATACCTTAGAGATTTGACACTTGATGTCATCCATGGGGGTATAAATCAAGTTAAAGAGAGTAAACTCAATCTGTCTATGCATGAATATGAGTTATTTTCTATGATAAATTATGAAATCATTATCCCAATGGTTACACTTTTCACTAATATTACTAATGATTTAAAAATTCTTGGTAGAACTTATCCCAATGAAGAATTTGTAAGGATAATTCTTAGATGGCCTTCAAGATCGCACCAACCTAAGGTGATGGCAATTCAAGATGCATGTGACCCCAAGGTGTTGAAAATAAAAGAATTAATTGAATCTCTTGAAGGCCAATGAACGCGAAGAGTTAAAAGAAGAGGAAGTGTCCAAAAAGAAGGACATTGCTCTAAAAACTTCCTCAAGCAATCAAATTAAAACCAATAAAGAGGAAGATGACGAGTAGCTAGTATTCATTACTAGAAAATTCAACAAATTCCTTCAATAGAGAAAGTTGTGAGGAAAAAGATTTCAAGGGGAGATCAACCCCAAATAAGAAGAAATCCACATGCTTTGAGTGTGGAAAGTCGGGACATTTCAAGGCCGAGTGTCCTCAAGTAAAGACATTTCCAAAATTCTTCAAAAAGAGGGAATGAAGACAACATGGGATGATAATGATGAAGATACTTTATCCGAAGAACATGAAGTGGCCAACATGTACTTAATGACTAAGGAAAACGAGGTCTACGATTCTTTTGGTGGCTTAGTAGATAATTATGATGGTAATGAATTGCTAGAAATTTTTGAGGAATTGCATAAACAATTTAATTTGCTTAAATCAAAATACAAATTATTGAAAAAGAAAAACAGTAATACAATGAAAAAGCTTTTTCGTATTGTTATATCTTTAGAAAATAAGATTAAGTGCATGAAAAATAAGAATGCTCATTTGCATGCAACTTTGCTAAAATTTACAAATGGAAAAAAAATTTGAATATGTTGTTAGGAAAGCAAAGAGTCATATTCGATAAAGTCGATTTGGATTATGACCCATACCAAAAGAAGAAAGCTTCTAAGAACTTCTATATTAGATCTTCTACTTGTAATGCTTTCAATAAAATAGGTGACAAATCATTTGAATGTCCAATGAAGAATAATGGTGGTAAATCTTATGGTTAGTTGAAATCTGTTTTGAAAGTAACAAAAGCTAACTCTCAAGGACAAAAACAAATTTGAATACATAAGAAAATGACTTAACGTTGCTTATAAATTGGAAGATCTCTCATGAAAGATGAATAATATCTAGATAGTTGTTGCTCAAGACACATGATGGGAAATAGTTAAAAGTTCGCCTCCATTTCCAAAAACAAAGGACGTAATAGGTGAAAACCAAAAAGAAAAAAATTATAGGTGCTGACAACGTATGTAATATCTCAAATCCTATTATTAAAAATGTCTTATCGACTGATGATTTGAAGTATAACTTATTAAGTATTATGTGATAAATGATATAAAGTTATTTTTGAAAAAAAAATGCATTATTGAGGATAATAGGAATGGTAAAATATTATTTATTGGATATAGAAATGAAAATGTTTATACTATTGATTTGAATAATTTATCTAGATTTGATGAGAAATGCAACTAATCTGTTGTCTAATGATAATTAGACTTTTCATAAAATATTAGGACATGTAAGCATGAATACTATAGCCAAAATATCTAGAAATAACCTAGTTAAAGGCCTACTTATGATCTCTTTGAGAAAGACAAGATTTGTAATACTTGATAAATGGGAAAATAATTTGTAGTTCATTTGCTTCTAAAAAATGTTCTCTACTATAAAACCTCTTCAACTACTTCGCATGGATATTTTTACTCTATAGAAAATTGCTAGGTTAGGAGGCAAACATTATATCTATGTGATTGTTGATGATTATTCTAAATTTACTTGGGTATGTTTTTTAAGAACAAAGGATGAGACCGTTAGCACATTATCTTGTTTTAGGAAAAATGTTCAAAATGAGAAGAATCTTTCTATTATTGCAATTTGTAGCAATAATGGAGGAAAATTTAAGAATGAACAATTTGAGCATGACATTGGACATAATTTTTCCTCTCTTAGAACCCCTCAACAAAATGGAGTTGTTGAGAGAAAAGATTGATCTCTACGAGAATTGATAAGGACCATGCTAAATGAAAATAATTTTCTTAAGTATTTTTGGGCTGAAGTCATTATCACGCATGCTACATCCTCAACCAAATTTTGATTAAACCAATTGTAGAAAGACTCCTTATAAGTTAAGAACTGGGAAAATTCCAAATGTTGGATATTTTAGTTCTTTTGGATGTAAATGCTTTATTCTTAACATAAAAAGAAACTTATGAAGGTTTGACTACAAAACAGATTAAGGAATATTTTAGGCTATTGCATAACTATTTAGGCTTCTAAAGTGTTCGATTGATAACTTAATCAATTGCAAACATAAATAATGTATTCTCTCTTAACTAGATTTTCTAAATCTAACATACAAACAAAATCAAGATCAAATAAGAGTGTGCAAACAATTTGTGATGCACCACCAAGAGGGGAAAAATGGAAACCCTTGATGCAAGTGGCTATTAAGGAAAAAAAGGAACCCAAAATGGCATAATGCTTAACTCGGACAATATACGTCCTCTTAACGTGAAATTTAGACCACACCTTACTCTATAAGTGACAATGAAACCCTCCAAAAATCACAGGTAAAATCGTATGGGAGAAGAAGTTATGGTTTGAATGAGTGCAAGCTGGTCCGAATAGACACCTCAGCACTGCTTATTGGACTTCAATGGCCTCTTTGGATGGAAACATTTCAACTTGAGTCTTTGCAAGTTTTTTACTCCTTTGTTGGAGATATCTACCTCTATAGAAAAAGGCGGAGAAAGGAATAGCAATGAGAGGAATCACATAAAACTCACAAACAAGATGAAACAAATGTTAACACAAAAAACCAATGAATTGAACACCAAAAGGAAATGACCAAATGGAGAGAACTCTAAACCTTTTAAAAAGATATTTTTAGCTCAAAATGTTCTATCTTCAAACAAATCATAAAGAGGGCCTAAATACTCCCTCAAATTAGGACTACCCTAAACACAAATTACAATATTGTCCAAATAGCAATAAAACCAAAACATGCTCTTGGCTGCTAGGCTAAACCGAGCATCCCAAACAAACCATTAATGTGCTACAACAAAATGTTCCAAACAAAACCATAAAATTAAACTATGCTACCTGTAACACCCCGACTTTTTCAATTGAACAATTATCAGGGTATTACCAAGGACGTTCTAGAGAGTTAATTCTAGGGGTATTTTTGTTATGTTTTTCCCGTATATGTGATGAAATCAAGTGTTGGGGATGTTGGGATATTGCATTGCGTATCTTTACGTGTCATTTTATCATGTGTAATTGTGGGAGAAAGTATTATGGGATAGGGGTTAAGTGAGAAAACATGAGGAATAGTTGTCCTTGGTGTTTTCGAACGCATGCGGATGACACTGCAGACGGGTTGTATGGTCCGCAAATGCATTGCCCACCCCTTAGCCTTGGGACGACTTGGGATGCGATTTCACATCCTGACTTCACTATGCAGTGGAGTTGCGGACGAGGTCTGGGATGATGCGGACTCGAGTTGCTTCATCTGCATTGCATCTGTCCAATCCTGGGTACTTTTGGACGCTATGCGGATGACTATCGACGAAGAGAGACCTCGTCCGATTTGCCTCTGTTCGATTTTGGGACACCTTTGGACGCCTGCAGACGTTACATGCGGACGCCACTTCGCGTCCAAATGTCACCTATGGACAGTACGGACAGGATGGGGACACCTTTTCCCATATGAAGTCACCAATTAGCCTGTGAGATTTTAGCCTTGTAGACGAATGCGAACGAGACCTATGCGTCCGCACTCGTCCAAAATAGCACAGATCTACGAATAAATTAAGGATAAATGATGAAAAATCATAAAGTAGCCATGAGTGGAGACAGGGAATGACTTCTCCCCACCCTTCCGCTTAGGGAGCCGACCTCCTTTGCCCCCTCCAGCTACGGTTTGTCCCTCCACCTAGGTAATATCTCCCCCCCACCCCTCCTCTTCCATTTAGTCTTCAGCTTCTCTTTTCTTCCAGCGTAAGAGAAGCCCCTGCATGAGAGTCCAGAGAGAAAGGGAGAGAGAGAGAGACCTCCGTGAGTGTGAGTCTTAGACTAAGTGAAGTGTGATGTGTGTAGCCAATGAGAGTTCCAGTGAGTGAGGAAAAAGTGGTTGGTTAGTTAGTGGTTGTCTTAAGTGTGTGAAAGTGAGGTGAAGTGAGAGCTAGAGAGTGGGAGTTGCTTTGGAGCTGGAGCTGCTGCTACTGTCCGTGAGCTACTGTGGAGTGGAGTCTTGTCCCTGTTTAGTTCATCAAAATTGGTAAAGAATTAGGGGTGTCTTGGCCTATGGAGGCCTTACACCACAAGTGGGGGTGCGTGAGTTAGCTTGTTGTTGATAGTCTTACTAATGCTCTGTAGAATTATAATGTTCTGTGAATTTCTTGTTGTTAGCTAACTGATAGTTGATATTATTGATTGATAGAATTCCTGACGGTTAATAGTTGTTTCTCTTGCTTTTGGTTCTGTGATTTCATTACCTTGTTTGTTTTTATGCAAATATTCTCTTACTGCAAATTATTCCTGCAATTGATAGTGAGTGAATGATTGTGATAAATGTTGAAAGTGTAAATGACAAATGGATGTGTGACGTACGGAAATAAGTAAGAGGAATAAGCTAAGTGTTCTATTTTGTTACTAAATGTTTACTTGTTGGTAGCTATTAACTGTAATGCTGTCATTTCCTTCATTAATGTTTTGTTGCCATTACTCCTTAATCTAGCATGTTTAATTGTTAATCAATTGAGCATGTTAACCAAATTGTTAATCTAAGCATGTAAACAATTTGATTAGGACCAAGCATATTAATTAGACATAAGTCAAGCATGTTAATTAGACATAAGTAAGTTAATCAAGTTAAGCATGTTAATTAGACCTAAGAACGTTAATCGACTTAAGCATGTAATTAACCCCGGCATGTTAATCATTAAGCTTAATTATCTAATAGTTGTTAATCATTTCTTAAGCATGCTAAATTACAAGATAAATATTATCATGTTATGATTAGTAACTAGGATAAAAGCATGTAATCAACTCTAGAGCTTATTAATCAATTGAACATGTTAATTAACTAAGCATGTTTAATCATCTAGAAAAAGATGTTAACTTAACTAAATTAATTCATTTGACTCAAGCATGTTATTTAATTGAGTATGTAAATTACTTAGGATTCTACTAGAATAATAAATGTAGCATGTTCACATATTAGTTAACTAGGCTAATTAACTCAAACTAAACCTGAGCGTGTTAACCACTTAGAATACTTAACTAGAATAGTAAATGCAATTCATTCCTAAGCATGTATAAATAATTAGAATAATATTAATGTAAATAACTAGAATAATATTATCGTGTTAATTGTGAGCATGTAAATAATTAGAATAATCACCTAGAATAACAAATGTAGGAAGCATGTAAATGGACTAGGAAATTAACTGAGATATCTAATTAGGATAATAAACATAATTAATCCTTGTGCATGCAAATTTACGAATTAGGATAATAATGGTATCCTCAGAGTATGCTAAGTAATTAGGATAACTAATCAGGAAAATAAATATAATTCATTTTTGAGCATGTAAATTAATTAGGATAACCAACTAGATTAATAATGGTAATTCGACTTAAGCATGTTAGTTTAAATAAATTACTTGCATGTTTACTGTACCATCCCTTAATTGTATGCATTCGCTGTTCCAATTCAATATTGTACTTGTTTTCTGTTGCACAGTTATTTCCTTCTATTATATGTTTTACTTTATTTATATGCGCTTTCAATTACAGTTACTTTCTTTATGCGCATTTCAATTTCTGATAATGCTATGTTAAAATGCATCATGCATCATGTTAGGATGAGAATGTATAATCATGCATCATGCTAATAGAAGTCAATAGGAAGTGCCACCTTGGGGTGGTACTCACATGCATGAGTGAGGAAAATGTTAAAAATGAATGAGTAATCGGGTCTAGTCTGGCAGCTAGGTAGAACCTAGTATGCACCTAGGAGGCTAGTCCATAATGGGGTCTAGTCTGGCAGCTAGGTAGAATCTAGTATGCACACAGGAGGCTAGACCATAATGGAATAAATGGGAAGTTGGGGGTTGGTGGGTAGTCCGGTCTAGTCTGGCAGCTAGGCAGAGCCCCTACCATGACGGGAAAGGGACATAGTTGCACACAGAAGGCTAGTCCGATCAACTATACCACCCCATATGGGTCCTCCAATCTTCTGCTCGATATACGAGTAATGAAGGAATAAACGAACATATGTAATGAAAGGTTTGGTTTGGGTGGCCCCCATTCCAAAAAGGACTAAAGAGAGGCGTTTCATAACTGCATTAAACATTTTTCCTTACTGGGCCGTTAGACTCACGTATTACTTATGGTGTAGGTATAAACAATGATAAGATAATAAGCAAATAATAAACAAAGGGATCAAGGATTTGCACGAGCGAGATTGGGGCTGGCTAGGCTAGAGCGAGAAGAGAAAATGGTTGTAATAAGTTGTATTTAATTATTAGAATTCATTTCTCAAATGCAGCATTTAATTGTTTAGTCCTTTCATTTAATGATTTATGCTTCCGCAATGTTTTAAACAAATGATTTTTATAATACTTTCGCATTTCATTTGATTTTCACAATGAGTTTAAAGAGGAGATAGTAGTGATCCGATTTTAGCGTCGTACTCTGATTTCATTTTATAAAGGAGTCTTTTGAAAATTTTAAATTATCTTGCATTTTCAAGGAATTACGAAAATCCGGGTCGTTACACTACCTCCTTTATATCCTAGATTATCTTGAAGTGACTTCCTTGTTGATGGCATTAAGATTGACCTAATGATTCATAGAAGTGTCAGATATTGAGGTGTCTCAGGTGCATTGGTTAAACTCCCATTTCAGCAAGTGTTTCGGTTTCTCCATATCACTTGTAGATGGTGATTCCTCAAACTTATCATAGAATTCTTTGTTAGCTTAAGAGTATTAAGCTTAATTGTTTTAATGATGAATTATTAATTCAACGATAAGTTGTTTATAATGTGAATGTGAGTAAAGAATTTAATGTTTAAGTTATTCTTATTCTTCATTGGGAATACCCTATAAAATGGGTATTTAGTGTTCTAACATGTATGTTAAAATCTTCGTAGCAATTGACGTGATTGAAGAATTTCTAGGTTGAAGGAAATCACAGGAGGTGGTCGAATAAAATGAAAAATGGTCGACCAAATATATTTACAGAGTGGAAGACAAAAACGCGGTCAACCAAGTGCAAATGGTCGACCAAAAAAACTTACAGAATACTCTGTTTTCGCAGTGAAAAATGGTCGACCACCAAAGTAAAATTAGTAGACCTAATTTCTTTACAGTGAGCATGTCAAAAACTAGGGGTGGAATCAGTTCAGTTCGGTTTGTTTTTATAGTGAATTGAAACCAAACTGACTCAGTTAAGTTTTGAAAATAAAAAACCAAAACCAAATCGAATCCATGGGAAACTGATAAAAAATTGAACCTCGGTTTGCGATTTTCCTCAGTTCAATTTTTCAATTTTTTTCGGTTTGGTTTTTGAAAATACCAAAAAATATGCATTTTCTTAGCTTTTCGATTTTCAAATAGTGTAAACAATTTTTTGTATAATGTTTATGGGTCATTCATTTGTTAATTCATTTAATTTATTATTTTAAATATTTATATTACATCATGATAAATTAGAATCATATAAATAATTAGATTATAATTTTATTATTTATGAAAATTTGTAAAAAAAATTGTAAAGTGTTGTAGTAAATATTTGATTCTTGGAATTAGGTTAAATGGGTTGATTTAAGTTTATTTCATTTTGGTTAAGTTTTACTCGATTTTTCTTCACTAAAACAGAGAACTGAACTGAATATTTTGGTTATATTCGGTTTTTTGGCCTTTTAAAACTGAATCAAACTGAGTAAAATAATTCGGTTCGGTTCGGTTACCCAGTTCGAACCGAACCAATTTCTACCCCTATCAAAAACGCAGTCGACCAAGAGCTAAATGATCGACCAGCCAATCTTACAGATTGCTCCATTTTCTCGAAGCAGTGAAAAGCGGTCGACCATCAGAAAATTGGTCGATTGGCACAGTCGAAAAATCTAAAGTAATTAGTTGACCAGTATAGAGAAGAAATGCACGTAACAGTCAAATGGTGGTCGACCAAATTGGTTAAGTGGTCGACTGCGTAGCAACCTTGCTGAAGAAATCTATAAATAGATGAAGACTCTGAGTGAAAATTATCTTGAGCAAGATATCAAAGACAAAGTGCTGCCAAATTGTGTGATCAATTGAGTCTTCTTACTATTGCTTAAGAGACCTCATTCTTTATGTAATCCTTAGAGATATCCATATTGAGAGTGAGGATTTATTGTGTTGAAATTTGTAAACGAACAATCACTTGTTGAGTGTGAGAGATGGTGAACCCGTTGTAAAGTTGGATTGACGCCCTCGAAGTTCAATCTATTGTTACCCATGCGGTTAAAGTGAAAAGATCTTCAAGGAGAAACCTTGAAGCACAGATGTAGGTGTGCTTTGTCGAACCGCATTAACAACTCAGTTACATATTTGTTTCACTTATCTTTTATTGTTTTTGGTTATTGCATCGATTAGTTATTGAATTTGTGATTAAATATCTTGAATCAATTTAATTAACATGGCTATATTAGTCACTTGAAAAAGTTTTTATTAACCTAATTGACCCCCCTCTTAGGTTATTTCAATCCTATAATTAGTATCAGAGTCTTGTTACAAACTTTATTGTGATTAGTTGTTAAGTTATCTTTGATAAACACATATGCTTTTAATATGAACAATATCCATGTAGAAGGACAATCAATTTCGAGGCCACATTTCTTTGATGGAAATGTCTATACATATTGGAAATCAAGAATGTGAATTTTTATTTAATCCATGGATTATGATTTATGGTATATGTAATACCCCAAATTTTCATTGTCTTAAGTATAAGGTTAAGTGAGCAATGATATTTGACAACTTAGATACTTATTTGATTGATTATTAAAGTTGTATTGAATGATTTTTAGTGTGGTTATGGTTAATGGTAATATATGGTTTTAGAAGAATATTAATCCTTGGTGTTTTGGTTAAGTGGTAGAGTAATGGTCGATCAGGTTGAGTTTGATCGACCACTAATTGTACAGTTTGAAGGAATAGGGCTCTTTGTTGAAGGAGTGGTCGATCAAAAAGAATGAGCGGTCATTCGACTTCTTTACAGAGTCGAAATGAGGATGTTTTGCGGGCGATCGGTGAACAACTGGTAGTAATGCAGAATTGAGTGTAGCGGTCAATCATGGTCATTACAGATTATAAAATGTTGGATTTGTGGTCGATCATGCAATGGAAGGTGATCGACTGGTATTTTGAATAATGGATAGAGTGTTGTTTCAAGCTGTTTAGTGATCAATTATTCAAAGAGGTTGATCGACCGGTAAGTTGAAAAGTCACCAGAATTAGCTGCAATGTCACGTTTTAATTGGATGAAGGAGTTGATTACTCATCACTTCTTGGCTGAGTGTGCGCCACTTCATGCTTGTTGGTTGAGAAAGGAAATTAGGCTATATTAAAGGGAGAGACTTGAGAAATAGAAGAGATAAGGAAAGAAAACCATGAAGAAGCTGAGAGGACAAAAGAGAGAGTAAAACTATGAGAGAAAGAAAATCTTCAGAAGAAGAAAAGAAGAGGGAATCAGGGGAAGAAGATAGGAAGAAGAAGGAGAAGAAGAGGAGAAAGCTTCAACTTGAAGGAAATCTTTGTGCTATTATCTTCTTCAAAGGAATTGAGGTAAGAAGTGATTTAATGTGTTTTCCCTTTTGAACTATATCAGAAGAGGAAGGATTGTAATGTTGTTTGATGCTTGGATTTATTAGATGTGAGTCTTGATCATGTTGTTGTTCGAGGATGTATTGTTCTTGATATGTTTTTTAATGCTTTAATGCTTGTGTTTTATAGATTTTAAGTTAAACGATCATGTTGATGTTGATGATATATTTTGTTGTATTATGATGGTATGTTCATTCATGAGTCTACATTTAGAAAAAATAAACATATGGATAAAATGTATGTGAATAGTATGGAGGACAGGTTATCTCAAATGGGTGGACCGGTGGGGACATTAGCCCATTAGCTTGCTACGATAAGGTTAAAGTTGGCTGGTACAAAAGGGTGCTAGGTCATCACGTCTCAAATGGGGTGGCAGCTAATAGAGGACTCCCAACAAAAAGATGGAGTTTATCTCCCAAAAGGGTGAAGAAAAGTTGTGTGTGCCTCTATTGTCGAGCCTACTCATACTGAGAAGAGAAAGATAAGAAAAGAAATGAAGATGGAAAACGTTTTATGTAAAGCATATTTCATAATTCATTACACATATCATTTCTTACTAAGCATTAAGCTTATTAATGCACTAGCAGAAGGGAATAGGAATATAACCTATCAATACTTGAAGAAATTTGTTGAAGAAGTATGATCAACCGGATGTGGTAACAGTCAGGAGAGGTGGTTGATCAAAGGGAGGATGAGATCGACAGGGATTGATTAGCCACAAGTTGAAGTTGAATTAGCGATCAAGTAGCAATGCACATAAATAATATAGTGGCAAACGTTTTCTCAACCAGTCGATTGTCAACGATGAAGGTAATCGACTGGGTCTTCAAGCTTCCTTAAGTTGCCTCAAAAATCAATATGGAAAGTCCAACTTTGGAAGCCAAGAATTCCCACATTTTAGAAGCTTTGGAGCTGAAATTTGAAACAAGCCTTCTTGGATGAATAAAGAAAGAACTCCTTTAAGAATAATTAAAAGAACCTCTATGGATTAAGAAATATGCTTAAAAGAACTCGAGTGCTCGGAAATAACAAGTAGTGTAGCTTGCAACTCCCTTTTGGATGACTTTGCGGATGAAAACCTTCTTGAAGGTTGGAAACCTCTTCACACAACCTTCAACCAAGGAGTAGGGATGTGGATGCCAATAAGATAACTTACTCAACTCTAAGTAATCCCAATCTTGTGATGCTACTCACACAAGGGTGACTTTGGATGCAACTCACCAAAGTGTTGAAAAAGGAATCACTCCAATTTTGAAAGAAAGTAAGAGCTTTTATTAATCAAACTTCAATATCTAAAACATAAGCACTAAGGGGCTTTATATAGCCAATTAAAAAGCATAGAATAGGAAACAATAATAAAGAAAACACACTAGGTATTCAGCCCTATATGGCCGATTAATAAACTATGAATTTATTAACTTTCTAAAGCTATTATTTTATTATTGTTTGCTGGCTTTGGCTCCATGAAATGGTAACTTTTTGGCGGCTACTTCCTCTCCAATTTCTCCACTTGGATGGTTGCCATAACCAAGCATAACCAAACCTCTTTTGTCTACTTCCTTTTGGCTGATTAAGGAAGGTTTCATTATCTCTCTTTCCTTTTGTCTTTCTTGCCCTTCAAGCTTGTCTTCTTGGACTTCTTTCCATAGCATTAAGGGCATTGGCCCTTTTTGATTTCCATGGGTTGATAGCTCTCCTATTTGGGCCCTTGATGAGTTACCTTCCAAATGGTTGGAAAGGAATGAGTTGAAGAGACCTTGGGCCTTTATCTTTGTGAATGGACCTTGTAATCCATCATCCTCTCTGGGTTTTTAAGGATTTGACCTCAAATCTTCTGTAAGCTTCATCTTTTCTTCATCATTTTTGTTGTCATGGGGGGACGATAAGTCTTGTTGATTGCAAGTGGTGGAATGTCGTCTAGATAGAGCATCGACCACCACATTAGTGTCTCCCCTTTTATACTTGATGAGATATGGGTATCTTTCTAGAAATTCAACCCACTTAGCATGTCTTTGATTTAGGTTGCCTTGACTTTGAATGTGCTTAAGAGCCTCATGGTCGGTGTGAATGATGAACTTTTTTGAAAAGAGATAGTGCTGCCATATGTCTAGTGCTCTTATGACTAAGTAGAATTCTTTGTCATACGTGGAGTAATTCAGGGCGGCTCCTTTTAGTTTCTCGCTAAAGTATGCTATAGGCTTGCCTTCTTGCATAAGTATCGCTTCAATTCCTACCCCAGATGTAATGCCCCGTGTTATTAAAACCTTTTTCTTACTGTTATTTTTAGCCATATAAAATTTTTCTTTAATTTTCTCGATTTATTTAAAACGTGTGTGAAGAAAACATATCAGAGTAATTAAGTGAAAACTGATAAAAATTTCAAAACATGGTTTTAACACTTTAAACAAAAGTCCATGGGTTTACAAAACATTTACCAAATCCAAAAACCATAATTACTATTCAAAATAGTCAATGTTACTTTACGTGAGCCATAACTCTTAGGTCGAATCCGACTGATAATCCAAGAGCTCAATAGGCAATGCCTCATCCTCCACATCGAGAACACTAATATCATTGATGTCACCTACATCATAGGATAAAACAATGAGTCTAACGCTCAGCAAGAAATATGATGAATTGCAATGCTCATGCTCATGCATGCTTATGCAGTCTGTCTCAGAAAAGAACCCATCTTTTCTGTCTTTGCATTTTGTTACTAGAGAAAGGATACATCTGTCGATCCTTGTGGCATAACCATAACTCCATCCCTACTTGGGATGAGCTATCCATCAGGGTTGTAACCACCTATGATCATCACCAATCTCTTCAGTCCAAGCATTGGGGATTTCTGGAAGGGATACATCTGTTGGTCCATGTGGCATAACCATAACTCCATCCCTACGTGGGACGAGCTATCCATCTGGGGTGTAACCACCAAGGACTGTCACCCATCTCCCAAAGCCCCACACGCCTATTTACATTTATTCATTCATTTCATTAAACATGTCATGCATATGTCAACATTTTCATAAAGCCTACTCAAGATGCCTGAATGTCATGCCATATTCAGCCCACAACAATATACAGATTTCATGAAAAGGCAATGTAATATTAAAGCAGTGATATAATAGTTCATGCTTAAGCTAAAACACTCCATTTCTATCATCTAGCATTTTATTGACAATTTATAAGGAACAATCTAGAGGACTATCAATTAAGCTGAGCATTTGTTAACGGGGATCAATTTGCATATTAGATGACAGAGTACAATTTGTACATTAATTAACAAGGAGCAATTCATATTTTAACTTCATATGGAGCAATTTATATTTTAATTTCAGAGAACCATTTATGCTTTAATTAATCAATAGAGAGCAATTTATATATATTAACTAACAGAATACTTGTAATATCCCAAATCTTCGTTGAGCTGAAAGCATAGCTTAAGTGATAATTTTGGGATATTAGGAGCTAAGTTGGACAAGTAAAAATATTGGTCAAGAGAAATGCAATTGGAATAAGTGAATTAGGATACCTCGTTATGTTCATAGTTAGTTTAAGAGAAGGATTGAAGTCAATTGGAGAATTCTTTAGTGAAACTTAATGTTATATTGGACGATATCAATTGATTTGATAGTCAGTGGAAATACTAAGAGAAAATATATTTGGACGCAATTGGATATTATAAGATTGAATGTATGGTATATATATATTGTCACGTTAATTGCATGGGGTAACGAATAATCTGGAAAATAAGAATTTGGAGTCGGCGGTTGATCGGGGCGGTCGATTAACGGAGTGTCAATCGACCGGCGCCATTGTCCGATGTAAAAAATAAGTAAATTCTGAAGGAAAAATGTGCGGCTGATCGTGGCGGTTGATTGGCTTGGAAGTGATCAGCCGACGTGATCATCTGCAGTTCAAGAACAAAGAAAACTGTGGTTGATCAAATGAAGGGTGGTTGATCGGCTTGAAGGAAATTCATCCGACCGCCATTTATGAAGATTATTCTGGGGATTTTTAACCAACGAAAAATGACACGAGAACGTCGTTTGCAATGTCTGGAATTGTAAAAGACATTACTAAATGCATTTGAAGTTAGAAAGGTTGATGTTATGTATGTTTGGTCAATCAATAGTTGCTTGTTAATGGCAATACGTCGCTGTGAAGGGCGTTGAATGCATCTGGCATCGAATGGTTGGCAACCATTGATGGACTATGTCGGTTGGCTTTCTGCCTTCACTGTTAAGTGTTGAAGAATTGTGGTTTCTTATAAATATGTTGTGTGACAGCGTGGGTTTCAAGGAAGAACTTATGCGGGGTTACTCTGCAGAAATTTGGAGAGAGAGTGAGAGCTGACGTTAGTGTGGGTGATATTTAAAGAGTGTTATTTTCTGAAGATTTTGGAGATGAGGGTCGTCTCTATTGGTGAAAGAAATTATTGAAGAACAGTGAGGAAATGAGTGTGTGAACGACTATGAAGACTTGAAGGGAAAGTGATCGTGTGAAGTCTGAATTACAGATTCTCAACTTTAGCGAGTCTTCTGGTAAGCAGGATTTACATGTTTCATGGATTTTATAAGGAGATGTTATGATAAAGATAGTGAGTTATTTGGATGTCTATTGGATTAAACTTGTTATTATGGGATTGAGTATTTTATAGCTTGTACATAGATGAATTAGATGAATAGTTATCTGTAGTTAAATGGGTTGTAGAGCATGACTTGGAAAATATTAGTGGTAATATTAGATGAGTTTCTGATTTTTCTTTGTGAGATGTTGAATATTGAGATTATTGAATTAAGTGATTATTAAATTAATTGATGATATGAGCTTTATTAATTGATGGATTACTATTGGTGAAAGTATTGATGTAGTAAGGTGTTATTTATGTAATTGGTCATGTGGTAATAGTGGTTATAATGAGTTGAAGAATAAGGTTGAAATAATTATTGGAAAATAAGGTTCTTGATGGTTTGGATATAATAGTGGGAAGTTATCCATTATGGGTGTATGAGCATGTTAGTTGAAGTTGTTAGTTGAAGTTAAGGGATCTTGTTATTAGGGATAAATTATTAATAGCTATATGTGTTAATAATGATAAGTTAATTGTGAAGAATCTTAAAGTGATAACCATTAAAGCTAAGGACTTCAGGTACGTGATACTGCATGTGTTTTGTCTAAAAGGGCTTACATCTCTGGAATTATAGGGTGTTTACTATTTGTATTGTCGATTGTTATGAATTGTACGTTTATAGAATAAGTTCAGTTCCTTAGATAGGAAAGATCACGTTTTAAGGATACGATTAAGGAACACGTAGATTGTATGTGCACGACAACGTTAAGACATGAAATCATAAAGTACACGAAAATGAAATGTACGTAAACAACTGTTGGCCGGTTGGCTACGCCTGGCACAAAAATCAAGATAAGTTATGTAACTTTGAACCGATTAGATATGCCCGACACAGATATCAAGTAAACGACTGTGAACCAGTTAGATACGCCTGGCCCAGATATCAAGTAAACGACTGTGGACCGGTTCGATACGCCCGGCACAAAAGTCAATTGTGCCGAGCATAGATATTTGTATGGTCCGATTTGATACGCCCGGCATATAAATAGTAAATGGATGTTTATATGGCCTAATTTGATATGCCCAACATATAAGCAAATGAAATAACAATATAAGACTTGAACAGTAAAAGAGAAATGAAATAGAAAACCTTATGCAATGTTATAGAAATTGTATGTGAATTCTATATTTTACATTTATATCATGACTGAGCGTTAGGCTCATAGTTATGTCCCGTTGATGTAGGTGAGGAGCAGATGAATGGATAAAATTGATGGACGTAGCTGATGGAGTGTTGCTGTGTGGATGTTTGTGCTGTTGGTGACATTGACCTGTGGTTATGGCTCACAGAAAGGAATAAATGTTTTAAAGGCTTCTAAGTGTTTTATGATTCAAATAAATGTTTTAAGTTAATATGTTTATTTAACAATGGGTTTATAGTAATTACTTATAAAAGACTTTCGCTGTTTGTTTTATATGATTAAGACTTCCGCTGTATATTTATGACTTTGGTGCTTATTACGCAATGGTTTTACAATGGTTTTAAAATAAAAATAAAATTTGTATACGGAAAAGGTTACGGGATGTTACAATACTAATTGACAGAGGACAATTAATTGACATGAAGCAATTCATGCATAAGTTAACCGACGACAATTTGTAGAGCAATTCATGGAACTAGGGTATGACCAATGTTAACAGGGTAAAGCCAATTTCCAAAGCAGAGACAAATAAGGGAACATTCATAATAATTAACTCCAATTCATGTCTATATTTCTTCATTTCGAAACCAATTCAGAACAGCAGCAACAAGTTATTCAACACAGCAGAATAATACTCCAAGCAGTTCTTCATCACACTATAATTAATAGGAATCAACAATCGACAGAGCAACACTTCACCACAAGATAATATTACCACTTCTTATGTTCTTCATCAACCAGGTCTCACCATTAGCAAAATAATATAGTACATTATTCAATCCAAGTTGGTAATCTAAAAGAACCAGGGTAATACTTTTCCTAAGCAACCAAAATTTCTCAGTAAATGGTGAATTACAGAGTAACATTGTAATACCCCAACTTTTATATTGGAATTTAAAAAGGATAAATTGGAAAGTAATTGGGAATATTCGAGTTAGTCGAATAATTATTGAGATATTACTAGAGACATAATTGTTAGATTATAAATTAGGGAAATTTATTGAATGATAAATTAGGACTAATTTAGGAGGAATTTTATATTGGCTAATCAAATTAATATGAGGATACTATTGGAAAAATAATTTAAGTGTGAAAACTTAAGAAAACAATTATATGGTTTGGTTTTTTATTAATAATTAAAAAGGAGGAAAAAATAAATAATGAGTTAATTTGGGATTAATTGGAATGAGTTGGATTAAGAATTAAGTAAATAATTGGACGAATTAAATTAATGAGATAGATAAAATGAACATGGGATTAATTAAATAAAATTAGGGAAATTAAAATAAAGAAGAAATAAGAGAATAGGAGAAGAAACCGGTTGAAGTTGGAGTTGAACAGGTTCGGTTTGAGTTTTTAAAAGAAATTAGCCTTCGGCCATTAGAGAGAGAGAGAGAGAGAGAGAGAGAGAGAGAGAGAGCAGAACCAAGGCGAAGGCGACACAAAGAGAGGGAGAGAGAGAGAGGTCAGGCGAATGCTCGGGTTACGGGCGACGGTGTCTAGCGAGACTGCGGGTCGGCGCCGTGGGTCTTGGGCATGCGTAGAGCTTCGGCGTGAGGTGCGGAGTTAGGACTTAGGATTGGAACTTTCGGAGTAGCTTCGAATCTTCGGAGGAGGTAAGTCAACGATTTATGTTTAGTGTTCTTCTTCCTGACTTCTGGTTACAGAGGAATGGGCGATTGGCAGGGATGAATTGGCATTGGTATTGGAGAATTTCAGAGGTGAAAATCGGTAGAGACGATTTGGCGATGGTAGGGGAGTGTGAACTGCGAACCGTGCATTCACGTTGGACCGAACTGGAGCTAGTTCCTCCCGCTGCTCTTCCTTTGGCAAGATTTCCACGAGGCAATTTTGGATTGGACCACCCTCCTTGAAGTTGGCAATTATCTTCCAGCTTGCGTCTATGGCAGTCTTCTCTCGGCTATAAATCATTTGGTGCAGAGGAATTCGGGTGCATGGTGAGCTGGGGATATGTGTGGCATCTCTAGAGAAGAAGAGAAAAAGTGACAGAGAAGCGTTTGTCTTTAGGTAAGGGAAAATTTCCCCCATTGTTTTCTGTGGATTTTGTGAATGTGGTCCGTCGACAGATTTTAAGAAGATTAAGGTCTTGTGAATTGTTTAATTTATGGTCTGTGTTGTGTGTGAGGCAGTTAGAAAGCAGAAGGAGAAGAAGATAGAAAAGTGGGAAGTGGAGAGTGTGGAGGAAAATGAGTGAGGCACACTGAGTGATGGCCGATGATGGAGTGGCTGAAGCTGGTGTTCTTAAGGTAAAAAGACCTTCATTCTTTTTGGTGGATTTATGTGAAATTATACTATGTTGCTTGGATGGTTATTAAATGATAAATGTGTTAGGGTGATAATTGGACTCTTTTGTTATTCCTGACTGTGAAATGCTATAAATGAGGGATGGATGATTCTTGGTTATGTTTGTATTTGTTGTGTGATCTTTCACAGATGGGTTTTGTTGAGATTTGGTATTCTGTTGATGAAGTCCAATTCTAAAGATTTGGATAAATGCTCTGTCTATTATGGATTTGAAATGGGATGTTCTGTAGTTTGGAAAAAAATGTCATGCTTTTGAAATAATTGAGAATATATTGGAAATCAGATTCTATATGCTAAGTTATTGGTTTTGAAGGATAGAGATATATGCTTATAAAAGTTACATTCAGTATTTCGGTAAGTGATAAAGAATTTTACACTGGTGAAGAGTTATTCTGTATTTCTTTTCAGTATTGTTTAACATAAATGAATAATGTTCTGTATTTCGTTGTTAACTGTGAGGCTTGGATGATTAAAGATATATGAAGTTGACTTTGTAAATTATTCACTCGATAATTCCATGTTAAAGTAGGAGTTAAATGGTTCTTTACTTTGCTGTAGGACATAAGTTATTGTGATGGAATACTATTCAGTTCTATAAAGTACATTCTCTGTATTATCCTGTCACATTGATGAAATGAGCAATTCTTGTGGGGTATTGTTATTCCGTTGTACATGTTAAGATAGTGGGATTTGTTAAGGAAATGAGTCGTAGAAGTCAGGTTAATGATATGTGATTTTTAATGATGAATTATATAATGATTTTGAAGGTATTAAAGAAATAAGGATAATGTTAAATTCTAAAACGCGCTAAGGACTCCCAAGTAAGTTGATACTTACTGTGCTTTGGTCTTCGAACCCTACTTCACAAGAGTTAGGATTGCATGTTGTGTGTTCTTTTAATGATATGTTTATTAGACATTTATATCATCATATAAGACTATGTATTCACGAACATATTGCATGACATAAATAATATGTGTAAATACGCATGTGGGGGTTCGGGTGATCGGTGACATTCCATACGGTATGATAGCCCCACATAGCGAGTAGTGAGGTGTGAGTTAGCTATGTGGAATCTAGGGTTCACCTTTACCCCATTCTGAAACCCCCAACGTCTTTAACAAAAGTGAGGATACCGACTTGTGGAATACCCCCGATCGATATACGTCCTCATCGGAGTGAAATGGTTTAGCCACATGACCCTATGGAGTATTCCACCCTGACTTCTAGAAGAGATACGGTTCTCTTTTGTAATGCATTGTATGATCATGCATTACATCTGCATTTTATTTCCTTTGATCACTTACTGAGCGTTAGGCTCATTAGTTAGGCTTGTGATGTAGGTACGTACGAGAAACAGGTGAACAGTGTAGGATCGATATACGCCTATAGAGGGGGGTGAATATAGCGTTTTTAATTTTTTCGTGCGATATTTTAATCTCTAATTACCCTAAGTGATTTAATGCATATAATTAAAATATCGATAACAAATATATGCAATAATATAAAGAGTAAGGGTTAGAGAAATGCACACAATATTTATTTACGCGGTTCGGCAAACTAGCCTACGTCCGCGCTCCAAGTTGCACTTGGAGATACAGTAAATAATTGGCTTGCGGGTGCCAATAAAACCGTTTACAAATTGACTATTAGACGGGGCGTCACCCTTGACTAATTCTTAGGTCGTCAACCTAGACTCTTACGGGTCGTGACCCTAAATTGACTATTGCGGGGCGTCACCCAAGTGTGATGAATTCTAAGGGAATCACCCTTTACAATCAAGCACAATACTAAACTCGGAAACTTAAGCTTAAATCTAGCTAATCCGAATTCTCCCAAAATATGACTCACAAGTTCGGAATAGGGAAAATTGGATTTACAACACAATTAAAAGCTCACAATGAGTAGTATTCGAGTATTGATTTTGCCAGGGCTTCGCCTCGAATATTCGATTCATTAGTTGTGGAGAGCATAGAGTGATCCTCTATTTATAGACACTGCCACAGCGGCTTCCGGACGACCTCAGCGTCCGTACCTATCGTCCGCACGACCGTTGCAAAAATGCCCGTTGAAAATATAGCCGTTGGACAGAATTCTGGGCATTTGCGGATGCCATTTTCATCGTCCGCTTCGTTCGCACACATCGTCCGCACAAATCTAGAACTGGACAGATTCAAAGCGGACGCCAATATTCACGTCCGCACCGTCCGCACCGACTGGATCCATCGTCCGCGATAGCACAATTTTGAGGGGGACGAAAAACCATCGTCCTCTTCTTCATATCCGTCCGCACAGCTGAAGACCTGCGGACGCCAATATACGTCTGCCTCGTCCGCGACCACTGTCCGCATATCCATCAAAATGGACAGAGGCAAAGCGGACGACAAAGCCTCGCGTCCGCTTCATCTGCAGCATCCGCGACAGCATAGCCTACTTCATATTTCCCCAAAATGTTTCCTCTAAGTCATACGAACCTTCCATTCTCCTGCATAGACTTAGAGAAACACATTAAACGTTCCCAATACCCTTAATCAAGGGTATTCTCAATTTAATCAATAAAAATGATATATAAGAATTCAATGTATAAACAACTTTTGCACTTTATTAAATTTCACATTATCTTTATCACATAGTCTACACAATCTCCCTTATAGATGATGTCCATAACATATAAAGTTGTTTATATCCTAACCTAAGCATGTGCTACAAACATTGCATATTTGATTTGCTCAATTAAGTTATGCAATTTATCAACCAATTAATCCACGCAACATGCTACTTAAATACAACTTATTGATCAACTAAATTAACACACAATTTAGTCATCATCAAAATAAAACTTAGCCTACCAAAAAGGCTAACAAACAGGTCAAAGACAGTTGATGAAGGATTTGCACGGGTGAATTTTGTGGCTGGCTAGGCTAAAGAATTTAAAAGGAAATTATTTGAAAAAGGTTTTGTAAAATACTTAATATTCTTTAACGTTTTGTTTTAATTCCGCTGCATTTTAAAAAAAAAAAGGATTTTATTACTTCTGCTACAATTGATAAATGTTTGAAGTAAAGAGTTTTAACGATCAGGTTTTATAAAGGAAGAAAATTTTAAATTTGATGCGATTTTAAAGTAAATAAAAATCGGGTTGTTACAAACATCACACTACGTATGACAAAAGCTATCCAACTTCTCAACCCAAAGAAAATGGCAGTAACAAATGGCAGGACAATTCTTCACCATAATAATCGAAGCAATATTTAAACAACCATAAGTCTCGAGCAAATCACAGTGTTGTTTCACAACAAGCAAGAAATGGCAATATTCAAACAGACAAGAAAATCCTGTGATGTAGGGCCTCCTTAGGCCAACTACATCCCATTTCTTACCTCTTTGCAAATTCTACTCACAAAAGCACCACTTCACAGCAACAACATTCCAGAAGCCTAACAGAAGAAATGGCTCACACTAGGAAAATCAAGCAGCAAATTCCTTCTTCACTCGCACTCACTCACAGGAAGAAAAGAAAAGAATGCCTCACCTTTGCCTTTGACACACTCTCTGAACGAAAACACAACGCCCTCTTTCCCTCTTGTTCTTTTTCTCTTTTGGTCTTTGAAAACGAAAACCCAAAGTGACAAGAGTGCCACTCCCCATCCTCTACCATTTCTAGGTAGAGAATTTCGTTATAGCCGTTTGAATTTACAATAAGCAGTGTATACCCCAAACCAGTTCTATACCATATGGATAATTTCCGGCAAATAACAATGTTAATTCCTAAAACATTGCACTAAGTTCAGTTTAGGTCATACATTTGAAGAATCTGTCATTGCCCATTTACTTATATCTTTCAGCAATTCAACAGCTATAACAGTGGTATCAACCATCATTGAACATTTAACAGTATCAACACAAGGATCGCAAAGCTTTCAACCATTTAACTAGGACTATCGGGTTATATATAGGATCTCATTTTTAGGTTCCGACATTCAGTTCAATAACCTAAGTTTTTCTCTTCAAAGTAAGTTGTAGCAATAGACCAATTCAGATTTGAAGTAATAGACCAATTTAGATGATATGTGACAGTTAAATTCAATCCAGCAAATCAGTAGGAACTTAACAAATCCAAAGCAATATAGAGCCGGTAATGTAGGACCATCTGTAGGTCAACACATTCGAATTCTTACCTTAACGTTCACTTCAATATCCAGTGGAAAAAGCAATAGCAAAACGTGTCCTCAATAATTCTTCAAACAGTCCCTCTGCTTCAAACCTCGGTGATCAGGAAGAGTTTCCAACAAGGCATAACACTCTTCACTTCACTTCCAACTATATTCAAGTTTCCCTCCCTCACCAAGCACACTCTTTTCTTCTCTCAATTCACCAACTCATACACTCAAGTTACTCTCCCACACTCACTTACGTTCTTAGAAGGAAAATAAAGAGAGGAGGGCTTATCTTTATAGACAAAGGAGAGGAAGAAGATGTCAGCTGCAATAGGGGACTTCCAGCAGAGCCTGACCATCACACAACTCAAGGAAGGATGGTTCATTGAGAGGAAACCACGTGGGAGGACTTCGACTCTAATGGGAGAGATCTGGACGTTGTAAGGAAGGCCTGGAGAGAGAGAGAGTTATGGATTTTTTTTGCAAGAAATCGGAAGAAAGAGATGATTTTTAAATGGGTTTCTCAGATTTTCCCGATGTTGCGGACGAGTGGAGTCGTCCACAGTCATCGTCTGCATCATCCGAAAGTGTCTAGAGTTTAGAACAGATTCATTTGGACGTCATTTTGTTCCCGTCCGCAGTCATCCGCATCATCTGAATTGTCCAGAATTTAGGACAGATTCATTCGGACGCCATTCATCCTCGTCCGCATCGTTCAAATTGTCCACAATTTAGGACAGATTCATTCAGATGCTGCCCTGTGTCGTCCGCACTGTCCGTCGGTGTCCGCAATCTGACACTTATGTATTTTTCCTAAGTTTTTCCATACTTAGGTCATTTTCCAACATTAACCTTCTACTTTTTGTGCATAATTTGACATAATATTCATATATTAGATTATCTAGAATTATTACATCATCAAAAAGGACAATACATTTTCGGGGTATTACAGTTGCATAACTTTTCCTTAATTTCTTCGAAGTTACTTTGACATGCATGATTCCACGAAAACTCTTTTCCCTTTTTTGTGTAATCCGTTATGGGAGCCACGATGGTGCTAAAGTCTTGAATAAACCTTCTATAAAATAAAGCTAGGCCATGAAAGCTTTGCACCTCGATGACGCTTGTAGGTGTAGGCATTCTTGGATTGCTTTGATCTTTGAGTTGTCTACTTCCACTCATTGTTTAGAGATGATGAAGCCCAAGAAATAGACCTTTTCTTGCGCAAATGAACACTTCTTTAAGTTGTCGTAGAAGTTGGTTGATCAGATAACTTCAAAAAGACTTCTAAGATGCTCAATATGTGAAGATAAAGTCTTGCTATAAATCAAGATGTTTTCAAAATAAACCACCATGAACTTCTCTAGGAAGTCTTTAAGCGTGTGGTGCATGACCTGCATGAAGGTGTTTGGCGCATTAGATAGTTCGAAAGGCATGACCATCCATTCATAAAGCTCATACTTGGTTTTGAAAGTTGTTTTCCATTCATCTCCTTCCCTCATTCTAATTTGATGGTACCCGCTCTTTAAGTCGATTCTTGAGAATGAGGCCCCACTTAGTTCATTCAACATATCTTTGAGTCGGGGTATCAGAAACCGATATTTGATAGTGATTTGATTAATGGCTCGACTATCCACACACATCCTCATGCTTCCATCTTTCTTTGGTACAAGTAGGGTTGCCACAACGCATGGACTTAGAGATTCTCTTATAAAGCCTTTAGATGGTTGATCGAATCCTTCAAATAAAAAACAGGGGGTAATCTGACTTATGTTACGGTCAACCAAATTGTAGACGGCCGTCTGAATCCTTTGATTTGAAAACAAGGGGTAATCTGCCTTATTTTGCGGTCGTCCAAAAATGAGATGGTCGACCGGTTTCTTCATAACAAAGAACACAACATATTCAAGAATATGTTTGGTTGACAAGGAAACCTAAGTGGTCGACCAAAATTTTTTAGAACTTATAAAATAATGTTCCTTGCATTTTTGCTTAGTTTGAATCAATAAGGATCAATCCTAATCAAATTCTTACACCACAAAAGGTCTTCTTGTCCAAATATTTTGTGAAAATGTCCGCTAATTGATTTTCGGAGCTTACAAATTCGAGAGAGACATCACCTTTAGAAATATGATCACGGATGAAGTAATGTCTAATTTTGATGTGCTTAGTGCAAGAATGTTGGATAGGATTTTTGGAAATGTTTATTGAACTCGTGTTATCACACCTAATAGGAAATTTTTCAAAGAATTTACCATAATCTTCTAATGCTTGTTTAATCCAAAGACATTAAGCCAAACAACTTCTTGTTGCTATATATTCACTCTCGGCCGTAGAGAATGTAATACCCGAAATTAAGCTTGCGATTGAGAATAATAATAATTGTGATTTTTAGAGATTTAGGGATGATTTTATTATGGAATATAATACCCCAAAAATACGTTTGGTAAATGTATTAAGTTAATGAATAATTATAGATGATGTATTAAGTGATGTTAGAGTTAATTGGAAGAAGGATGTAGGAAGAGAAGTGGAGATTTTTGATTAATTAAGATATAAAATTAAGTTGGAAGAAGTGTAAATTAATTAAGAGGAAAAATGATTTAATCGAAAATGGTAGTGCAGTGGTTGAAGAAAGAAACGTTAGCGTTTTGGGCAAAGAAGGCAGGGGCGAGTCATGTGGTATCGGTCAATAGTTGATCGACCGATGATATCGACCGCCACCATGGTAATTTCTCAAGAACAAGTTTTTAGTGTTGGACCGGTCGATACTTATATCGACTAGGAATTACTAGTCGATACTTGTATCGATGGCTCCCACATGAATTCCGACACAATGTGAACATCCCAAGGCGGCTGTTTCTGAAGTCAATCCATGTGTCCTTCCTTTTGCGCTAGCTTAATGGGATGAAGGTTAGGTGAGTATGTAAAATCTGCCCATTTTTTTTTAATTTAAAAAAAGAAATAAATAATAAAAGTAATATTTATTATTCGGAGGAAACATTTTTGGAAAACGCCTCCCCCTCCCAATAATAGGCGTTGCGGGCAAGGAGGAGTTTCCCCCCGAAACTCTTCCTTCCCCACCAATTGTTAAACGCAAATCTCCTCAACATTTCAACTCCATTTCTTCTCTCACACTGAAAATTCTCAGCAAACAGGATGGCTTACAACCATTTTTGGGGGAAGAAAATTACTCTGTAATTGAGTCCTTGATCGCTTTCAGTAAGCTGCCTTCTTCCCTTCTCTATAAATCCAAATTGACTAGTTAAAGTTCTCAGTTTGGGTTGTATTTTTGGAAAGGGTCGGTGTTTGGTCGAGTGTGGAGCTGCCTTCTTAAGTCTGTGAATGGATAATTTGGATTGTGGAATTGTTAAAATTGGTTGATTCTGAGATTTGTTTCAATGGAAAAATCAATAGTGACATTTGGTTGTTTGGGTAAAATCCGACGATTTAATCGTGCGAATTTAGCCGGCAACATATGGCCAAATCACGACTTAGCAAGAGCTGAACCTCCAGCTTCGGTGAGTTGGAAAACTGGCTGAGACAGGGAGTCTTAGCTAGAGTCGAGGCTGTTCATAGCAAAGACCGCAATTGCTCGCAACGTCGAAGACAACGTTCGAGTGCGAGGCTATCTCCTTCATGTTTCGACCGAAGAGGTGTAGAGGAATTGGTTTGTAGTGGCTACAGATTTGGGTCGATCGTGGTTCTTCTCTGCTTAGGACGCAATCTGGGCCTAAATGAACAACAGCTCAAGTTTAGTTTTGAGCTGTGGTCTGACCTCTTTTGAGTCGCGGTCCAAGACATAAATTGAGTCTGTTTTGGGCCGGACCTATGGTATTTTACACCCAATCAATTGTAATTTAATTTTAAATAATAAATTGAAAATGTTAAGGTATAAATATTTGGTGAAAATTTAATACCTTAATTTTGGATAGGTAATCAAACTTAATTAAATCCATGGACTTTGGATTTTTGTCTAATTGGATGTTGGACTTTGTCAGTGAAAGCCAACTTCGAGATAGAGATTTATTTTATGCACTGCATTGCATAATTTTTATAAAGTGAATATTTTGAGACTTGTCTCATATTAAAACTACGCGTCCATTTTATGATCGTCGAATTTTTATATTATATTTTATTTTCACTATACACGTTTAAATTAAGCATGTATATTATACTTTTGGATCAACTCGGTCGTGTGAACAGAGAATGATCGACCCAGTTTGGGGTCTATTTTATTTTACACATATTCAATGTGTTAAAATGTGTTGGTTGTTGTTAAAATTGGTAATAGGACAACTGTATGTGCCATGTCCTTGGGTTTTGAATCCCTAAACCTGATCAGGGCATTTATTTGGTTTTTGTGATTATTGAACATCGCTTTTATTTTGTTATATGCCTATAGCATGGTGTGCCCAGAGTTCGTGATTGAATCCATTTTCACTGTGATTTTTAATTTGTACAACAAAGGTCTATTTTAATTACGTACCACATATTAGTGGGTGGTTTTAAACACATGCCATTTTGTACACATTTTTCTGAAAGGAATTTATAAAACGTGAGTTTTAAATTCATGCATGCTTAAACATCATTTTAATTAAATTTATTAAAACATAAACCCTATTGAGTTTAGTCAACTCAACCCAATGACATCTTTCAAGATTTTATTAATCGGATTTCCAGTTGCCAAGGCAAGTTTAGATCCGATGGAGTTTAATTTTTGTTTTAGTATTCTTCCTTAAGAGGTATTTTGTGAGGTATACTTTATTTGGATAACTGTAATCCTTAATTTACTATCCGCACAGTTATTCATTTTGGATTATTACTATGCTATTGTATATCACTATTTGACCTATTAAGCCCAAGTTATCGGGCCCTAGCTTGTAATAATTATTTTAAGTCTTCCGCTGTTAATTAATAAATTTTAGTGAAATGGGTATGACAATTCAGTTCTTTGGGCTAGGTTGTTCCTCGTTCTATCTTGGGTCCCTTGCGGGTCGTGACAGAGGGCTTGTGGGAGTAACTTAAGAAAAGAAATAGAGAAAGAGACAGAGAAAGAGAGAGAGAGAGGAAGGGAGGAGTTCTCTGGTGAAGGCCGAGAGCTGCGTGGGAGAAAGATAGAGAGAAGGGAAGAGAGTGACAGCTCTCTGGTCAAAAGAGAGAAAGCCTTCAGGGGAAGAAATAGAAGCAGACAAAGGAAGGGGAAAAGAGACAGAGAGTGAGAAACCTCTCTAGTGAAGAGAAAGGAGTGAGAGTCATGGTAGAGGAAGCTCCCTGCTCTTAGGGTCTTCTTGGATTCTTCAGGTAAGAATATTTCCTTCATTCTTTTATGGATTTTATGTGAAGATTATGCTGTGAAAAATAGATGTATGATAAATGTGATGCACTGCTATATGGTTTTAGTCTTTGGGTTTGGTTTCTGCCATGTAAATTAGTCTGCAATTCTTTTCTGTTTGTTAGTCATGGAAAAGAAAATATGTATATATTGCAGTGTTTGGTGTAGGTTGTGGATTTCTCCCTGTTATCGCTGTTGGTTGTGATATATGCCCAATGATCCTCTCTACTCTGTTAAGTTAGTAAAGCTTCCTAGATGGATATTATGAAGTCTGTCCCTTGGTTTTAATTGACCTGTGAGTATTATGTACACGGCTATTGGAACTTAGCCATGTTTTGAGTTGTGCATTGTTGTTTGAAAATAGTTCTATATGTTTGAGTATTACCACGATTAGCCATTCTTCTGTCAACTGTGTAAATGCTAAGTAAGGGGAAAATGTTGGTTTATGGAATATGTTAGATTTGCTAGTTATTGGGAGTTTGGCTCCGCTGTCAAGTAATTAAGTTGAATATTGGAATTGTTAAGTGTTAAGGTTTATAGAATTCGGTAAGTGGTTATTAATGATTGAGTGTTATGTATTTTGAAGGTATCAAAGGAAGAAGAGTGTTAATTTCTGAAGCGCTTTAAGAAAGCGATGTAAGTGATACTGTTTGTGCTTTGTCGAAAGGCCTACATCACAAGAACTAGGGTTGTATGCTAATTGTGTTTACTAGATTAGGTTCCGTTATTGATTATGCTATCGTTCGAGGATTTATTACTGTTGATTGATGATGTATTGCTGCTTAAGGCATATTTATTAGAATTAAGTTCTTTTAATGATGTGTTTATAAATTTACGATATTGATCATGCTTGAGGATTATAGGATGTTGATATGATCATGCTTTAAGGATATAGATATTGTATGTAATATCCTGAATTTTCGTAATGCTAAGCATACGACTTAAGTAATAATTCTGGGGTATTAGAAGCTGAAGTGGGCAATTAAAGTATTGGTCAAGAGAAACATATTTGGAAAAAGTGAATTGTGATACCCCGAATTATGTTCATATTAAGCTTAGGAGGATGGTTTAGGATTTATTGGAATTGATTTGGATAATTTAAGTGTTGGTCAAAGGAAAATACATTTGTGAGAATAATATAGTTGTTAATAATTAAGAGTATATTGGGTTTAGTAAGGAATAAGGTGGAGGAGGAATTATGAATTATACCTTGATTATGGGGGGATAAATTGATGTTTATATATATATGGAGAAGAAGTAATATATATATATATATATATAAAATTGAAAATATATTGATTTGGAGAAGAAGGAAATATATAGCGGATGATCTGTAGAATGTGGCGGTTGATCAATTTGGAAGGAGAGGATCGACCGACGTCATGGACGTGTATGGCGGTCAATTGTCCAAAGGAATCAATCGACCAGCGTAATCGATCAGGAATTTGGAAAACAAAATTAGCGACTAATCAATTGAATTGGTGGTTGATTGTGGTCGAGGAATCGATCGATCAGCGATCTAAAAAGCCGTCTGGAAGAGATAATTGTCTCCTGGAAATGGAGAGGTTTGACGTTTGACGCATCTGGGATGATCCAGCTTCCCTCTTATGGACTCTTTGCCTTTAGTTGGATGTTGAAGGGGTGTTGTGATGTTCTATAAATAGAGACAGAAGGAGAGGATACATGATTTTGGGAGAAATAGTCTGAGAGTGAGAAATCGTTGCTGAGTTTGAGGAGAAAGAGTAATTGTGAGGAAGAAACTCTGGAGTTTTGGTGAGAGAAGTTGTGAGGAAAGATGTTGTGCTGTTGGAGTTATGAAGGTTTCTGTGTAAAATAATTTCTGAGAGAGAGAAGGTTTGAGAGAGGGACAGTGGGAATCAGGAGAGTGAGGTCGAGTGGTTCTGGAGAAATTTTGTGGAAGAAGGATTCAGGAGGAAAAGGGTGCCAAGACGAATTTTGGGGGAAGGAAGTCATGGAGAAAAATAGGAGGCAAGTACTATCTTCATTTTTGGATATTACACTGTATGCATGAATTGGCTGCTTCACTTTGGTTATTGAGAATAATCTTGATGTTGTTGGATATTGTGCTGCTTGTTTTATTACTGAGTTGTTATTGAGAAATTGAAGATATTGGTTGCATATTATCTGTTGCATAAATTGTTAATGGGTTTTACCGTATGGAATTATTGGGTAAGGTGGTTATTTGATTAAGCTTGTCATTGTTGGAAATTAAGTAATGATAAGCATGAATGAACTTATACTACTGTTTTGATATGGATGTGATTAGGACCATGTTTTCTTTGTTGGAAATATTGAGCATGTTAGTTAAAGGTAAGATTCTGTTGGTATCTATGTTGTTGTAGTTTAATAAGAAAATGTTGAATATCATGTTAAGTTGGGCTTTGAGTGATAAGACATTTAAGCTGGATGATAAGGTTGGAAATCAATATAAGAAAGTTAAGGTTGAAGTTTTATTTGTTGAGGTGTTATTGGACATATCCATTTGATGTTGAGTTTGATAAACTATTGTTTATTAATGAATAGGTATTGAAGAGAAGAAACTTTAAGTGCTAACTCTCTAAAGCTAAGGACTCTAGGTAAATGTTCTACATGTGTTTTGTCTGAAAGGACCTACATCACGAGAATTAGGGTTTGTTTGATGTTTGCATTTACTTAATGTATTGTTGATTGTTTGGTGTGAATTGTATGTTTATTAGACTTAAGTTCAATTCCTTAGTTAATAATAGATCACGTTTTAAGGATACGGTAGATAGACATGTTAGATAGGAATTCTATGATTGCATCATTGTTTTCCTAAAGAATACGAAAATGAATAAACGTAATCAAACCTAAAGTATACGAAAATGAATAAACATAAATAGGTGTACAGAGATGTGGGTTCTTGAGTTGGTCGCTTAGGTGTGTCCCACAGGATGGCCGCCTTGTTCGTAAGCTGCTCGACCTTGTCAAGTTGACATCTCTAACACTTGGATGGGTAACTGGAACTAATGGATCTGTAACAGAAACCCAAGATAAGTAATTGGAACTAAATGAATATGAAACACACGTAAAAAAGTTAAGTGATATTATGAGATGTGGATTCTTGAGTTGGTTGCCTAGGTGTGTGCCACGGGATGACCGTCTTGTGCATAAATCACTCTACCTTGTCAAGTTGACATCTCCAACATCAGTAAAGCTAATAGTAAAGGAAATGGAAATGGAATAATATACATTGAAAACTGTATGTGTTTTTAAAGAGAATTTTATGAGCACATTTTATTTTTATATCGCTTACTGAGCTGTAAGCTCATATAGTTAGGTCCTGTGATGTAGGTAATGAGCCAATGATTAGATAAAACTTGTTGAGGACGCATCTGATGAGGTATTGCCGGGTTGGGCATTTGTGCTATTGGCGATGTTGACCTTGGTGGATTATGGCTCAAGGAATGATTTTTAATGTTCTAAGTATTTCAATTGTTTTAAATAATATTTAATTGAGACAAATGTTTTAAGTAGTTTTTCAAGTATCAATGTTGGTTTACTTTGGATGTTTTCAAACTGGTGAATTGTATGGTTTTATATGGTTAAGACTTCCGCTTTGTTTTACTCTGGTATTCCCTTACGTAAGTGTTTCAAAAGATCAAAAATTTTATACAGTGAAAATGTTATGGGATGTTACACTGTATGCATTCACGAGCATCATGCATCATGGTTTTTAAAATGATACAAAAATGGGTTTTCATGCATAGTTTTGAACAGAAAATAGAAACGGTTTAATGGATGCTTATACATACTAAGTGTAAGGTGTTCTCGAGGGATGATCACCCAAAGCGGACTACCATCATTTAGGCTATAGGAATATCCATTTTACCATGGGAAGTAAAACATATAAGAAATAAATTAAACATGATAAATGTAAAAGAGATGATATGAGTTGTGAGCTTGTTAGTTGGTTCTTGGTTAGTGTCGAGGCTGGTCGAGACAACGGTATGATGTGAGGCTGTTTAAGCGCACGGTGCACACAACCGCTAGTAGAGCTTTCAGATTATGCCATTGCTTAGCAGAGCTTTCGAACTATGTCATTGCTGCTCATACCGGTTGTGGGGGTGCTGTGTATTGATGTGCACAGTAGCTATCAAGTGGTTCGATTGAAGTCAAGCCTTTATCACATAGTGGGTCCTTGGATGATGCCTGGACAGACCGGCCAATGGCAAGCGAGCTTTCGGACTATGTCATTGTTGCTATACAGGAGGTGTTGGGTTGGGTGCATTGAATGGACCTGCCAACGGCTAGCGAGCTTTCAGACTATGTCATTGCTGCTATGTCGGGGGTGTCGGGTCGGGTGCATCGATGTGCACGGTAATAGGAAATGGAAACAGAAAAGAGACTAAAACATAAAAGATAAACGAAAACAAAAACAGAAAATGACATACGTGTTTTTAAAGCTTCATGTGCATTGCATATTTTATTTCATATCAATTACTGAGCATTAGGGTCGTAGTTTAAGTCTTATTGATGTAGGTATGCAAGGAAATAGGAACAGGAGTAGTTGATGAAGAATTTGCACGCGTGGATCTTATGGATGGCTAGGCTAAAGGATTTAAAAGGAAACGGTTTGTAAAGAGTTTTGTAAAATATTTAAATTATAAAAGAAAAGAAGTTTGTTTGTTGTATCTTTAAACGCTTTGTTTTATTCATTTAGTCTTCCGCTGTGTTATATAAAAAGTTTTTTAGAAAAAAATTATATTTATCGTTTTTAAAGGGTTTTAATAAGGTAAAGTCTTCCACCTTTTTTATAAAAGAAAAAGTTTTCAAAATTTTGCATTTTTAACTGTAAGAAAAACCGGGTCGCTACAAAGAGAGCAATTGAATTTTGTTTCTTGGAGAACCACGAAACCAAGGATTCTCCAAGGAATTGAAAGTTCCTCTTATACTCTTTCTATCAACTAGACTGCCTGCATAGTTAGAGTCGGTATATCCCACCAAATCAAACGAAGTTCCTTTGAGATACCATAATCCAAGACTAATAGGCCCACTCAAATATTTAAATATACGTTTAATGACATTCAAGTGAGATTCTTTTAGAGAGGCCTTAAATATTGCGCATAAACATACACTAAAACGAATGTCGGGCCTACTACCAGTGAAGTATAGCAAGGACCCGATCACACCCTGATATTTTTTCATATCCACTTCTTTTTTGCTGTCGTCCTTATCTAGTTTAGTTGATGTGCTCATGAGAGCCCTTGATGGTTTAGATGTGTCCATGCCAAACCTTTTGATGAGCTCCTTTACATATTTCTCTTGGTTTAGGAAAATTCTTTCATTAGATTGCCTAATTTGTAATCCAAGGAAAAATCTTAATTCTCCCATCATACTCATTTCAAATTCATTTTGCATTAGGTTGGCGAATTCTTTGCAAAGTGTGTCAATTGTGGCACCAAAGATAATGTTATCAACATTGATTTGCACAATGAATACGTCTTCAAGTTTGTGCTTGATAAAAAGAGTTGAATCAATTTTTCCAATTTTAAAGTCTCTTTATTTAAGGAAGTTGCTCAAGCTTTCATACCAAGCTCTTGGAGCATGTTTTAGACCATAAAGTGCTTTATTGAGCTTATATACATGATCAAGTTTGTCATGAACCTCAAAACCTAATGGTTGCTCTACAAATACTTCTTCCATGATGTATCCATTAAGAATGACACTTTTTACGTTCATTTGGTAGAGAGTAAAATTCTTGAAGTATGCAAATGCCAAAAGCATGCAGATGGATTCTAAACAAACTACTGGTGCAAAGTTCTCCTCAAAATCAATTCCTTTCTCTTGATTATATCCCTTTACAACTAACCTAGCTTTGTTTCTAACTACAATGCCACTTTCATTAAATTTGTTATTAAATACCCATTTGTTTCTTATAATTGAATGATCTCTTAGTCTTGGAATAAGTTCCCAAAAATTGTTCATTTCGAATTGATTTTACTCATCTTGTATGGCCATAATCCAATATTCATTAATTTTGGCTTCATCAAAGTTCTTAGGCTCTATTTCGGAGATAAAGGTTACGTGTAGTACCCCGATATTTTTAATCATCGGGATATTATAGGGTGTATTAGGAGCTTTAGGCCTACTGGTATTTTAGTGATAAAGAATAAATTAGATTTAATTTGCTAAAGTAAATCAATTGAAGGGTATTTTAAAGCTAACGAATAGGATAGGGTTAGAAATGATAAATTGGGGTATATTAATTTAATTTGATGAATTAAATTAATAATGGGGTATTTTAAAGTTAATTGGATAATTGAATTAAATTAATAAATTAAATTAAATTAATGAAAATATTAAATTAAAATGGGAATAGATGAATTTTGAAATGGATATTTGATTGAACTGGTTCATTTTGAACCGGTCCAGTTCATTAAAAGAATGGCCTGCAGGCCATTCTTCGCTGAAAGCCAAAGAATGGCCTTCGGCCATTCTAGTCGACGCAAGAGAAGCTAGGGAGCAGGATGGACGACGAGCGGGGGACGCGCCGGAGAGCGAGCGAGTGAGTGAGCAACGGCAACCGCGAGGGTGGCGATGGGTCCAGTGTGCGCGACGTCCAGGCGAGGCGACGGCATGGGTCGCGGCTAGGGCACGGTTTGGGCGTTTTTCCGCGGGTCACAATTTTCAGCGACGGGACGAGGTAAGTCGTTAGTTTTCCTCCTTTCCTTTCATATTCTGATGGTCAAACGTTGGCTAGGGTGGCTGGAGCTTGGCGATGCTCCGCGTCTTCATAGGGGGAGGAACGCTGGTGGCTTGTGGTTCATGCTGGACCAGCCGAAGGCCATGGTCTAGCCTGTTTGGTTCTCCAATCACAAACCAGTCTAGCTCATACTTTGCAGTAGGTGACAACGACAGTGTGTAGAGTGTGGGGAACACTCTGGAAATTTGCAGAGAGGTTGTCGGTGACTGGTTGTCGCTGGCAGAACATTGTCTCCTGGGTGCTGGATAAAAGAGACAGAGAGTGTGAGATTTGAGCAACTCTCTTCTCTAGAGAATCGTTGAAGGCCGAGACAAAAAGTTGGGAATGGTTGAAGGTGGAGCCGGAGTGCAGTGAGCTGAGGTGCTGCGTGAACTGGAGTGGCTGTATCGCTTTTGTGTGTCTTCGACAATGGTAAGAACTTGGGTGTGTCCTTGGCTTGAGGAAGCCCTACACCGTAAGTAACATGTCCGTGAGTGGTAGAGTATGTCTATTTTCTGTGCTTCAATACTCTGTATGTTTTATGTTATGCTTGGAGGATTTGTGTGTTGGATTTATATGTTAGTTTTCTCTGCTTTGCTTTTGTTGTAGGTTCATGTATATTCCTCTTGTTATTTGCTGTGTGTTTATAAGCTTGGGATACTCTGTATGTTTCTAGGCTTGGTTGTTCACGTATAATGTAATCTTGGTTGTTTACGGCTTGTTAGTAATACATTGTTAGTTCTATGAGGTATTTGTTAGTAGTTCTCTATTAAGTGATGCTGTTAGTTTTGTTATCTGTTAGTTCTCTATTAAGTGGTGCTATTTATTATCTAGTTAAAAACATGATTTTGTCGTTTAGTTTCCGTATTCTCGCTGCTGTTTATTATCAAGTTAAAAGCACGATTTCGTCACTTTGTTTTGATATTTTCACTGTTGTTTATAGGTGAATTTGCTGCTGTTTTTAGGTGTTTAAAAGCACGTTTTGCTGTTTTAATTTGATGACATTTGCTGCTAATTATAGTCGATTTAGAAGCATGTTTATGGCTATTTACGAGTATTGCTGCTGTTAGTTTACTAGTTGATGTCTTGGATTGGTTCTATGGACTTGTTAATGCTCTCTAGGCTTGGTTACTTCATGATATGTCCATCGTCGTTAGTTTTGTTGCTTTGTTTTATATTGTTGCTGGCTCCCTGTTATTAATTGTTGAGTTCCCTGCTGTAAATCAAACCCTTGAGCATGATATTTGAAATAAGTAATTATAACTAGTGTAATTACTTGCATATTAAGCATGTTAACCTAATCAATTTAGCTAACATAAATAAGTTAATTAATAAGAGCATGTTAAATAAGTAGGTTATAAACTTCTCAAGCTTGTTGTATTGTTTTGATTTAATTATTGTTGTGCGCTCTTATATTCGCTATAGTTAACATATGAACTCTTAATATGTTGTATGTATGTTTAGTGTAGTTTCATGACAATAGAAATAATTAGAAAAACCACCATGAGGTGGCCACACGCCTCGAGTGAGGAAAAACATTAATCTTTCCCTTGTCAGAATCACAAGACTAATTAACGTAATTAATTAGAAACTGTAGGATTTCCCAAACTCCATGCTCCATGTACGAGCTATTCCTAGAACACGTAACTATTCATAATATACGTAATTAAAGGAATGGTTTGGGGTGGACCCATTCCAAATAATTAAAGAGCGGCATTTCATATGCATAAATTCATTTTCTTACTAGGCCTTTAGGCTCACGTCTTACTTGCGGTGAGATTTGCACGCGTGAGCTTGCGGTTGGCCAGGCTATGAGAAGTAAAAGATAAATTGAGTTGTAATGTAATTTAAATTAAGTTTTCCTTCTTAAATTGTAATTAAATGTTAGTTTATTTTCTTTAAAATATTTACACTTCCGCCATGAATGTTTTACTTCCGCAAGAAATGTTTTAAGTGTTTTTAACGGCCCGGCTTGCACTCCAATATTTCTTTCACAAAATCTTCAATTTTTTACGCATTTTAAAATGATTAAGAATTCGGGTCGTTACACTATGTTAGCGCATAGATTCTCAAGAGAGGATCTAGTCTTAACACCTGTAGAGGGATCGCCAAGGATATTGTCTATGGGATGACTTTTGGCATACCTTCAATCTTTGGGTAAGTCATCATGGATATTCTCTTTATAAGTCATTCAAAGAAATTATTTTGAGACTCTTGAGGAGGACTTTCAAGAGTTTCAATTTTATTTTCTCCGAAGTTAAGGGATTCTATTTCATTTTCAAGATCTATGATAGATTTTACATGTTTTGGTGGAGGGATAGATTCTTCGAAGGTGATATGCATGGATTCTTCCACAACCAAGATCCTTTTGTTGAATTCCCTATAGGCTTTACTAGATATAGAATATCCTAGGAATATTTCATAGTTTGTTTTGGAGTCAATTTTTCATATGTTATCCTTTGTGTTCAAGATGAAGCATTTACATCCAAATGCTCTAAAATAGCTTCCATTTGAAGTTCTACCATTCCAAAGTTCATAGGGAGTCTTTTCTAAGGATGGTCGAATAAAAACAAGGTTAAGAACGTTGTAAGCCATTGCAACAGCTTCCGCCCAAAAATATTTTGGAAGATCATTCTCATTAAGCATAATGCGGGCTAGTTCATGAAGAGATCTATTTTCCTCTTAACAACACCATTTTGTTGAGGGTTCTTAGAGACGAGAAGTTGTGCTCAATGCCATACTTTGACGTAACCCTTCAAAATTCTCATTTTCGAACTCACCTCCATGATCACTTCTAATTGTAACAATATTGAGTTCCTTCTCATTTTGTATTTTCTTTCTAAAACTAGAGAATACTTCAAAGGTCTCGTCCTTTGTCCTTAGAAAGAAACCCAAGTGAACTTTGAGAAATCATCTATAATGACATAAGCATAGTATTTTCCTCCTAAGCTAGAAGTCTTAGATAGACCAAAAAGATCCATATGGTGTAATTGGAAAGGTTTGGAGGATGAGATGAAATGTTTGGAAGCGAACAAACTTTTTGTTTGCTTCCCCATTTGACAAGCATCACAAATTTTATCATTTTCAAAGGATAATTTAGGTAATCCCCTAACAAGATTGTTCCTAGAGATCTTAGCTAAGGTATCCATTCCAACATGTCCTAATCTTCAAACATTTTTCATCAAAACATAAAACATGTTTCAAATCAATGGCACATATATTTTCATATCTATAACCCATAAACAAAATTTTTCCATTTCAGCTATCCTCAATCATACAAACTTTAGATTAAAAAATTAGTTGACTAATACTTAGCAAATTATGTTTTAATCCATCAACTAATAAAACATCCTCAATAAAAGGAGTTGAGGGATTACTGATATTTCTAATGCCAACTATTTTGCCTTTTTGATTTCCTCGAAACGTCACATTTTCTTTCTTTTTCTTGATGAAGGTAAATCTTGAGGAGTCTGCCGTCATGTGTCTTGAACATCTGCTATCCAAGAACCATTCATCCGTTACAGGAGAGTCTCCAACCTACAAGCAAACATTAGTTTAATTTCCTAGGTACCCAAATCTTTTTGGGTCCTTGAGAGTTAGCTTTGGTTCCTTTAGAAACCCATATAAGTTCGGAAGATTTGCTTTTATCATGTGATTTTAACAAAAGGATTTTTGCCCTATCAAATTGCATGCATGTTATGTAGATGGATTAACAAATAGATTCTTATAAGTATTTTTCTTTTGAAATGGTTGATATCACAATTCGGCTTTGTCAAATGTTACTCTTTGTTGTCCTAGAAGCATTTTTAGATTTTTACTACCACTTGTGAATTTAAGAACTATAGCATTTAGTTCATCATTCTTAGTTTTCAATTTGCTAATCTCATTTTCAAAAACTTGAACTACACTATTGTAATACCCCGAATTTTATCGTCTAAGTTTTGTTTTTAATGTGTTTGATGGTAATGTATTTGGAATTGTGATATATGATGTAAATGTGGGAGTTTTGTGTTAGGGCTTATGGAGGAGTGGAGAATTAAGGGGTTATGTGACATTGTTGGAAGGAGTGGTTGATCACTTAGAGGATTGATCGACCAGATTTGTATAGTGTGAAGAATAGGGGGCTCTCTATTGGTTTAGTGGTCGACCGAAATTGGAGCGGTCGATTGACTTCTTTACATATTAAAAAACAAGGAAAATAGTGGATGATCGATGAACAACCAGCTTCTATACAGAGTGTAAAGTTGTGATTTGTGGTCGATCAAGTAATGGAAGGTGATCGACCGATTCACTGAAGGATATACAGAGTTTTAGTCTCGGGCTGTTTTACGGTTGATCATCCAATGGAAGGTGATCGACCGGTAACTAATTATTAAACATGTTTAATTAACTTGTCGTTAAATAATTAATCCGAGCATGTTTAACTAGTTGGTTAACTAACAAGTGTTAATCACTTCTTTGAGACTGTTAATTAACTAGGACAACAATCGATTAACTAGTTGAACATGTTTAATATGTCTAATTAACTAATTTACGATAACTAACTAGTCACCAATAACTAAGTATGCTTGATTAATTAGAATAAAAGCATGTAATCTGAACATGTAATTAACTAAGCATGTAATCTGAGCATGTAATTAATTAGGATAACAGAATAATAATCATAGTATGTAACTAGCATGTTTAACTAATTAGCATGTTTAATTAACTAACTAGAATAATATTAGCATGTTAATTAACTAAGTTATGAAATGTTTAATTAACTAATGAACTATAACCAATCCGAGCATGTTTAACCAAGTAACCAATTAATCTGAGTAATGTGGAATTCCTTTATTGATATTCTGTATATTGTTTTCTTCTGCAATTTCCTTTACTGTAACTTCTACAATTTGATGCTTTACCTTATTAGAAAATGATCGAGAAGATGAAAGAGGAATGAGTTAAACGTGAACGAATTGAGGGTTCCATTCACTATGCGAATATGTGTTTCTATCTTTCCTTTGTTATTGTTTTCTTTATGTTAATTATAAACTATAGTTTACTAAACATGAGTATGCATAACTAGATTAGAATAATATATCACACTAGACCCCATTAAATCTGAGCATGTTAATTAACTAGAATAATTAATAATTGCAATCTTTCACAAGCATGTTATAATTTTCATTGAGCCTTTAAATTGAGCATGTTTAACTTGCTAAGTTAAATAATTAGAATAACTAACTAGAATAATAAATGTAATCTTACTTGAGCATGTAAATAACTAGGATAACTAGCATGTTAATTAATAGTATGTCCTAACTTCTGTTTCATTATTGCTGTGTTCTATAAGTTCAAGCATGCTATAATTCATTGTATATTGTTCCGATTCCTTCATGATTCGCTATCTAACCTCCTTAATATTCGCTTATGTTGTTCGTTGTTTTCAATTCAATATCATAATGGTTCTTCGTTATGCTCTTTTGATATCTGCTATTCAATTTCTTTTATTATATGCGCTATTCAATTGTTACGTCAATTGTTATGTCATCATGCATCATGTTTGAGTTACATTGTACTGCATCATGCATCATGCTAATAGAAATCGATAGGGAGTGACACCTTGGTGGTGGTGTTCACATGCATTGGGAGGAAAAATGTTAAGAAAATGAAGGAAATGGGGAGTTGGGAGCGGATGGGTAACGGGTCTAGTCTGCAGCTAGGTGTAGCCCCCTACCTTATCAGTAGAGGGGACCTAGTTGCAAGTAAAAGGTTAGATCTGACCAATTATTCCATCACAAAGGAAACCCTCCAATCTCCCGCTCGATGTATGAGTAACGAATGAATGAACTAATGTAAAGTAAAGTACGAATGAATGACGTAATGAAAGGATTGGTTTGGGTGGCTCCCATTTCAAAAAGGACTAAAGAGAGGTATATCATACTGCATGAACCCCTTTTCCTTACTAAGCCTTTGGGCTTACAGTTTACTTGTGGTGTAGGTGTAGGTACTTGTATGCAAAGGCAATGCCCATATCAAAAAGTAGGGATGAAGGATTCGCACGCGCTAGACTCATGGCTGGCCAGGCTGAAGAGAGTAAAATAGACCTCGGTTGTAATTAAATTGTATTTAATGGTTTAATTTTCATTTCCCAAATGCAGTATTTAATTGTTTAGTATTCCTTTAATATTTTACGCTTCTGCTTATGTTTTAATAAACCCGTTACGTTTTCATAAAAGATTTTACAACTGCTGCCGCTATGTTTTAATAAATCAGTTATGTTTTCATAAAAGATTTTAAGCTGCTTCCGCTATGTTTAATGAAAAAGGTTTTAACGGTCCAGTTTTGCACTCTGATATTATATTAAAAAGGTTTTAATCCAAGGTTTTAGCGGTTTCGTAAGAGTTTCAAATTTTAGCAAATTTTTAAAGGAAAAAGAAAAATCGAGTTGTTATAGGGACCGAGGCTGAATAAGCAAAATTAAAAGGATTAGTAAATGAAATTAAAATAAAATGAAAAGGAAGGAATTAAAGAATAAATAAAATGAAGGAAAAGAGGGGGAAAGAAATGGAGGCACGACATATTGAGAAGAAAATAAAAAGGGAAAAGGAGAGTTAAAATAAAAAGAAGGGAAAATGACAAATCAACCATCATCCTTTATTATTAGTGACAAAACAATCATCATCATTTTTTTGCTAACAATTTAACCACTGAACTATGGAGAAATGTTGTGGCAACCATCGTTGTTACATTTACTGTTAATGTCCGTCGACGATCTCGCAATCGTGTTTCCCGGTAACATTATCTTCGCAAGTCATCTTCGCAATCACGTTTCCCAGTGACATTACTAGTGAACTTTTGATTCTGATTATGATTTCATTGATAGAAATTGACGGTAACTGAGAAGATGATGTTGGGAAGCTTTGTCAGTTCGGTCCACAATTTTCACATTTTTTGTTTTCCAATCATCTTCTCATCGTCGAAATCAGTTTTCATCACCGTCGCCGTCGTCCTCTAGTATCTCAATTCTACGGCAGAACGCTCGTCCCTATGACTATGTCATTATGGGCAGAACGATGCACTTGCAACACCGCCGTGGTCTGTGAAAGACCGCCGCGGTCTGAGAAAGACTGCCAAGGTCTAAGAAAGACTGCCGCGGTCTAAGGATGATTTGCCACTGATCATTGTGTGTCGGTCTGCCTATATAAAAATTGATTGCACGCTTCAGATAGTACTGCGAAATACGAAATCCTAAGTGAACTAAGTTCAATGAATTATAGGGACATTCATTTTATGTTCCAGGGGCGTCCTTCGCGATTATAGGTAGATTTAACGTTCAGGGAAGTCCGACGAACATACAACGGATGTTCATCGACCAAAGACGGACGTCTGTTTTAGCCTGAACGATGTAGTCTTAAGTCGAGGGACGTCCATTGTGAGACTAGGGACGTCCATCATTGCCATTTAGGAAATGACAAGTTCCATCCTAGTTGTCCATTCTGATTGAGGGGCGTCCGTTCTTCGATCCAATGGCCATGAACCATCGTTCTAAAGGGCACGATGGACTTCCCCTGATAATTGATGTAACGTTCAAAGAAATCCGGAAAACATACAATGGACGTCTTCGGCCAAATTCTCTAAATCCCAATGTGATTTATCGAATATGATTAAATATGCAATCACATTAAATGCGTAAATTAAACAGTAAGGGATAGAGAGAATGCATACAATATTTGTTTACGAGATTTGGCAAACTCGTCTACGTCTACGTTCCAAGTTCCACTTGGAGATACACTAAGCAATTGGCTTAGGGGTGTCAATAAAACCGTTTACAAGTTGACTATTAAACGGGGCGTCACCCTAAAATTGACTATTGCAGGGCATCACCCAATGATTGAACTTACGGGCGTTCAATCTAGCCTATGAATGTTTCGGGTTGTCACCCTCGTGTGATGAATTCTTAGGGAATCACCCTTTACAATTTGGCACAAGATAATGAATTGGAAATTAAATCACAATCTATCTAATCCGAATTCTCCCAAATATAACTCGCAAGTTTATGTGTTGGGGAGAATTGGATTTACAATAATAGCTCACAGTGGGTAATATTCGAGTATTGATTTTGGTAGGGCTTTGCCTCGAATATCAGTTCGTTGTGGAGAGCTTGGAGTGAACTCTTATTTATAGGCAAAGGACTTTCGAATCATCCTCATTCGTTCGGACTCGTCTGCATGTAGCCGTTGGAAAATATCTGTTGAAATCCGTCCGTTGAAAATATAGCCGTTATGCAGATTTTTGACTTTAGGATGCAGATCTACTCATCCGCACTCATCTGAATGTTCACTGTTCACCTCTTGAGGATGCAGATCCTCATCCGCACTCTCATCCTCTATCATTCGAAACTTCACTGTTCACCTCTTGCAGATGCAAATCCTCATCTGCGTCTTATCCGAATTGCACCCTAAAAATTACAGATTCAAAGCGGACGTGTACGAGTTCGTCCTCACTCTTCCGCACTCGTCCAAAAACACTCTGGACGCATTTCTTCATTCTCAGCTCCTCCTAAAACACAAGGGGCACAACTCTGGAAAATTTCGGACGCGATGGCCTGTCCGCAGTATCGTCTGCATGCATTCGCACGAACACAGACAAGATTGAGACTCTTTTCCTTCATTCGCAGCTCGTCCCCACCTCACTCCAAAGTAAACCCTGAACTATATTTAGTCCTTAAAAGATATTCAACACTACATTGACTCAAATAAACATGTTAGCACATAAATAATACCTATTTTGAGGGTATTTCCAATAAACACGGATATAAATATGATTATAAAACGATAAGAATAATATCCGGAAAATATAAAATACAACACAAAATACAACTTATTGATTTAATAAATTATTCACTATTTTAGTCATCATGAAAATACAACTTAGCCTAACAAAAATGCTAACAATCTCCCCCATTTTGAGGGTACTTCCAATAAGTTATTTTCCTAAAACTAAGCATTTGCGTACAAATATTGTATATTAGATTTCTCCAATTAAGTTATGCAATTTATCAAGCAATTAACTCATGCAACATGCTATTAACTCTCCCTAAAATATATCACAACTTATACATCTTTCTCCCCCTTTTTGTCATAATAAAAAAAATTTTCTAGGGGAGGGGAGTCCAAACACAATCAAGAATTTTACCAAACAAAATCTCAAAAGAAATCATCAAAATTTTTCAACATATAAGTCAATTACTCCTAGAGCAATTATCAACAAGTTAAAACAATTTTTCCCCCTTTAGCATTATCAACAATAGTATATTGAGGGATTAAGCATTGAAATCCAAAGACAATATCAACAAATAATTGTGCTTAAAAAAAAATTTCTCCTCCTTAATAAAAGAATCTATCCACAAATCAAAGAAGGACGGTAATAAACATTCAATTTCAATTTGTGGTTCACAAGAAGGATACCAAATGTAAATAACCACAATCACATGGATTTCTAACAAAAATTGTAACGACCCGTCTTTTAAAACCCCTTTTTCATAAATAAAAACATAGCGGAAATAAAATTTTCCTTTTTAAAACTAGAGCATTCATTCATAAAACCAAATCAGAGTTCTTAAGCGGAATTTAAACATTAGGTTGTACAAGCCAAAATAGGACAACTAAATCAAAACATTTGACCTCAAATGGACTTAATTAAAACAACCATTTTTACTTAGGAGGGCCACAACCACAAGTCTACCTCGCCGGATAACTCGCCTCCTCCACGGGAAACTCCCCTTCGTCAACCTCTGGATAGATTGACTCATAGTTACCTACACCACAAGTAGACACTGTAAGCCCAAAAACAGGCTTAGTAAGGAATGAAAACAAACAATACAATAACACATCAAATGCCTCTCACTCATATGCAATCGGAAGGGTTTCAACCAACCGTCTTTACTTATCGTCATCTTTTACTCGAAAAGGATCGAGTGGGGAGATTAGGGAACCCTAGCGGGCAATGGGGGTGAGTTTCGGAATCCAATACCCTAGAGTGGACCATCATTCATTTTGTTTCGTTTCGTTTTGTTTCGTTTCGTTTCGTTTCGTTTCACATAAATCCCATGGGCGGGAACATCTTTCATTTTGTCCACCGATTAAATTCCGACCCATTAACCCGGTCTCTATCTCCCTTTTTCATACTTTATTAATTCATTTCGCTCACATCATGAATACCTCCCAAGTGGTGGTATTTCCTAAGGTTGCTAAGACCATGAACTTCATCCTTAAACTCTAACAATTCACATTTATAGGGCAATTCAATGAAAACATAATTAATAGGCATTATGAAACAAGGAACTCAAACCTAGCATGAAATATATAAACGGGATTACTCGATTAAATCTAGCATACGTGCATCCTACATTTTCAATTAACCAAACTTAAAAGCATGGAAAATCTTAGGCAATTTAGGTGCCTTTCTAATCCTACCCAGTCCCAAACTCCGAACGGAGTTGCAAGCATAAAACGAGCACAATAGGATGCTAATCAATCCAAGATTTCATGCTATGCTAATTCAATAATCCAAAGACATGCATTTGACTTAAACTTTAGCATTGACAAAGTGGAAACTAGCATTTATGCAACAAAATGAAGGAAACCTAAACAACCAACATATATTCCTACTTTTGGACCTAAACAAGAGGCCATTACTTGTGGTGTAGGGCATTTGGAATGCCAAGACCTATTCCTTACCTTGGTTTTCTTGTGGAAACTCGGAGGTGTAGAAATCCTTTACAATTCTTGTGCAAAAACCTTGACTCCAAGCTTTTTCCTCACACTTTCTCCTCTACCAAAGCACACTTCACCACCACACACTCTCCAGCAGGTTTTTTATCCAAAATGAACTCCAATTTTCGTGGGAGGAGGGCTTTTATTGCAAGGTGCCATTAATTGCATATTTTACTCAAATAAATGGGGTAAAAGTCATCAACCCATCCCCTTCCCCATACCCTAACCCTCCCTAGGCAATTAAAACCCTTAATTTAGGTGCCTAAGGTCTAGTCCATCTTAGGGGGACGATTGAGGGTCAATGCATAAGGGATGGCATGGAGATGGAGTGGTTGACCCACTCAATCCCGCGATTCTGCGATCTTGCGGACGCCAATCATCGTCCTCACTCAGCGTCCGCATAAGGCAAAACAGAGGCAAATCGGACGCTAAAGATGGCGTCCGCATCGTCCGCTTGAACCGTCCGCATCAAACAGGATAGTCCAGAGGCGAACCGGACGCAAGAAATGCCGTCCTCCTCGTCCGCGGCGTCCGCAAAAGAGGCAAGTGAGGACGCAGAACTGCGTCCTCTGCGTCCCCAACCCGAGAAATCACAATAAAGACCTAACAAACTACTTCCACACTTACTCTAATTTATAACCACTTATTCCAACACTTAAATTAAACATAACCAACTCCAAAAATGTCATTGATGACCAAAAATGGATCCAATTTACAATAACGAGGAAAATGGAGGAACACGGGTATTACATTCCTTCCTCCTTACAAAAATTTTGTCCTCAAAATTTAAACGCTAAACAATTCCGGGTACTTAGCTCGCATTTCGTCTTCCTTCTCCCATGTCGCCTCCTCCGTTCCATGATTCCTCCATAACACTTTGACTAACGGAATACTCTTGTTGCGAAGTTCTTTTACTCGGAAATCCAAAATTTGAACCGGTTTCTCCTCATAACTCATATTTGGCTGAACGTTGATAACTTCGCGAGGATCCAAAACATTCGATTCCCCAAGGGACTTCTTCAACATTGACACATGAAAAACGTCGTGCACTCCGTGCATTGATGGCGGCAATTGAAGTTGATAAGCTAAATTTCCAATTCTTCGCGTAATTGGAAAAGGGCCAATATACCTCGGATTCAGTTTTCCTCTTTTCCCAAAGCGAACAACTCCCTTAAGAGGTGAAACCTTCAAGAATACAAAATCACCCTCTTCGAATTCCAAATCTCGACGTCGATTGTCTGCATAACTCTTTTGTCGGCTTTGGGCGGTTAACATTCTTTGTCTAATAATTGCTACCGAATCCACCGTCTCCTGGACCAAATCCGTTCCATAATGCTGAGTATCACCCACTTCGCTCCAATACAACGGCGATCTACATCTCCTACCATACAAGGCTTCATAAGGGGGCATACCAATCGTCGCTTGGTAACTGTTATTATACGCGAATTCGACCAAGGGTAGAATCTTCTCCCATCCAACATGAAATTCCAGCACACAAGCACGGAGCATATCTTCCAGAATTTGAATAGTCCTTTCACTTTGACCGTCGGTTTGAGGGTGGAACGCGGTGCTAAACTTCAACTCCGTACCCATAGCATGATTCAAACTCTTCCAAAACCTTGAAGTAAAGTGCGAATCACGATCCGAAACAATAGAAACTGGGGTACCATGAAGGCGAACAATCTCTTTCACATACAACTCGGCAAGCTGGTTCATCGAAAAGGTTCTTGCTACCGGCAAGAAATGCGAAACTTTAGTCAAACGATCCACAATAACCCAAATTGCATCATTTCCTTTAACATTCCGAGGCAAATGAGTGACAAAATCCATCGTAATGTGCTCCCACTTCCATTCAGGGACCGAAAGAGGCTGAAGCTTCCCACCAGGGCGTTGGTGCTCGGCTTTCACACGCAAGCAAACTTGGCACGAGGCTACGATTCTAGAGACGTGGAGTTTCATACGAGGCCAGTAATACAGCGTCTTGAGATCCCTATACATCTTGCTTCCTCCCGGGTGGATAGAAAAGTTAGAAGAGTGAGCTTCCTGCAGTATCTTCTTCCTCAACTCACTATCAGCAGGCACGTACCAACGATTTTTGAACTTAATAATCCCATCTGCTGACTTAGAAAAATATTGATATACCGGCAAGGCTGGGTCGAAATTCTTACAAACCTCGTCGTCCAATTGAGCTTCCTTGATTTGCTCCAAAATCGAAGGAAACAACGTCAATTTTGATAATACTACGTCCAGATCCGATGGCACCATCAGAATATCAAGATCCAACATATCCTTAGACAGCGGTTGGGGCATCTTGCAACACAACATGCTCATAACAGCTACCTTGCGGCTAAGAGCATCAGCCACGACATTCGCTTTTCCCGGATGATACATAATTTCGCAATCGTAGTCTTTCACGAATTCCAACCATCTACGCTGCCTCATATTTAGCTCCTTCTGCGTAAAGATATACTTAAGGCTCTTATGGTCCGTGAAAATCTTACAGTGGCGCCCATACAAGTAGTGTCTCCAAATCTTCAGCGTAAAAACTACGGCTGCAAGCTCCAAATCATGAGTAGGGTAATTTACTTCGTGAGGCTTGAGTTGTCGCGACGCATAAGCAATAACTTTCCCGCTCTGCATAAGCACACCGCCAAGACCCTTCTTGGACGCATCACAATAAATGCAGAACTCTCCTTCTTCCATAGGCAAAGTCAGCACTGGAGCAGACGTTAACCGACGCTTCAACTCTTGAAAACTTTGCTCGCAATCATCGGACCACCAAAAACGAGCATCCTTCTTCGTCAATCTAGTCAGCGGCAAGGCAAGTCTGGAAAATCCTTCGATAAACCTTCTATAATAACCGGCCAAACCAAGAAAACTTCTTATTTCACCAACGTTGTTCGGTTGAGTCCAATTAGTAACCGCTTGGATCTTAGCCGGGTCCACCGCAATACCATCCTTAGAAACAACGTGACCGAGAAAACTAACTTCGCGCAACCAGAACTCGCATTTGGAAAACTTCGCATACAACTGGTGGCACGCCAGAACCGATAATGCAATGCGCAGATGCTCACAATGCTCCTCCTCAGACTTAGAATAAATAAGAATGTCATCAATGAAGACGATGATAAACTTATCCAGGTACTCCTTGAAGATTCGATTCATAAGATCCATAAAAGCTGCTGGCGCATTGGTTAATCCAAATGACATCACAAGAAACTCGAAATGTCCATACCGAGTGCGAAAGGCTGTCTTAGGAACATCCTCTGCCTTAACCTGCAGCTGATGATATCCAGAGCGAAGATCAATTTTTGAGAACACCACCGCTCCAGATAATTGGTCGAACAAATCATCAATTCGCGGTAAAGGATACTTATTCTTTACGGTCACTTTGTTCAATTCTCGGTAGTCGATACACATCCTCATAGAACCGTCCTTCTTCTTAACAAATAGGACAGGCGCACCCCAAGGGGAAAAACTTGGACGAACAAATCCCTTAGCGATCAGTTCATCCAATTGCGTCTTTAGCTCTCGGAGTTCCGCAGGCGCCATACGATACGGATTCTTCGAAATGGGCTCCGTTCCAGGGTAGAGATCAATTCCAAATTCAACTTCTCGGACAGGCGGGAGGCCAGGGAGTTCGTCTAGAAATACATTGGGAAATTCGCGAACGATTGCAACATCTTCAATCTTAACCTTGGAAGCCGAAGAAGCATCAATAGCATTAATCATGCAGGCCTCACATCCATTCCTCAACAACTTTTCCGCACGGAGTGCCGAGATAACTGCGAAATCATTCCGCACCTTAGCTCCTTTAAACACATGAGGCACCCCTTCCGAAATATAAAAGTATACTTCCTTTTTCTTACAATCGATGACGGCATGATGCTGAGATAACCAATCCATTCCCACAATGACGTCGTAGCCCTTAAGCTCCATAATTATCAAATCCATGCACACGCTACGGCCATTTATCTCCACCGCAAAATCCTTAAGAACACCATTGGCTGATAGAAATCCTCCCGACGGCAGTAAGACTCTAAGTGTGCACGATACTGGCTTTGGTGGACCTTTTATTTTCATAAAGAAGTCACTAGAAATAAAGGAATGGGTAGCACCTGAATCGAATAACGTAGACGCGACACAGTTGCTAATGATAATCGTACCTAAAGGATTTAAACATTATTAATGATCTACTCACAATTAAGCTAAACAGTTATTTTAATCATATGCGTAGTTAAGTTTTTGGGAAGAGCTAGGTAAGCATACATACCGGTTACCATGACTGGCTCCTCCACGCCAAGCGCATCCAGGTTCTCCATAGCAAACACCCGAGGGGCAACATTCCCCTCCCTCCTTGCCCCAGAAGGGCACTGACGGGCAATATGACCAGCTTTTCCACAACTAAAACAATTCTTGGTGCCCATCAAACACGCACCAGGGTGAGTCTTGTTGCATTTCGGGCATGGCTTCAAAGGAACAAAATTCTTCTTTTGGGCGTCAGAAGGGTGTTCGATCATTGGTCTTTTGCTTGCTGGCTGAGGTGGATTGTTGTTGAATGGCCTTTTGTTGGGCGGTCCTCCACCGCGTTTTGGTTGATTACTCCAATTCTTCTGATTTGATTCCCGGTACCTCGCTGCCATACTTTTTATATTGTCCACGGCCAACGCCTTTGCTACGACTTTCTCATAGGGAACATCATCCGTCCCCGCAATCGTTACACTTTCAAGTATATCCATTTTTAGACCATGGATGAATTGGTGAACCTTGATTTCGGGCTTCTCCACTAGGGGGGCTGCAAAACGAGCCAAGGACTCAAATTTCTGCACATACTCGGCCACCGATCCCGTTTGGCGCAGCCGAACAAATTCCACCATCTTTTGCGCCTTTGCCGAGCTACTGAAATATTTATCATTGAACAAATTCTTGAAGGTTGCCCAAGTAAGAGTCCTCACATTCTGGGATACCTTAACAGAGTTCCACCAAAAACGGGCATCTTCAACTAAGAGAAAGGTGGCACACTTTATCTTTTCGTCCTCCCCAACATTGGCATACTCAAAATACTCCTCGATGGTGTGAATCCATTCATCAGCCTTCGCGATGTCGGTGAGATCACCATTAAAGGTGGGTGGCTTCATCCTTTGGAATCTCTCCCAACCAGACCTATCTGGAAAAGCCACCGCACGAGGATCCACTACGTCATTCGACGCCTCACGTTCCAGATGACGTTCCATATATTGGAAGTGACTTGCCATAAACTGTGACTGCTGCTGCATGAACTTCGATTGCTGCTCCATCATAGCAGCCATACGTCCTAGAGTGTCCTCAGAGTTAGAAGAACTTGAAGCACCACGACGATCAGTAGGGAGTTCCGGGTAATCGGGTGCTTCGTCTCTCTCGTCATTAATCGTAATATTCGCTCTAGCTCTTCTAGCCATTAGTCCTTTATTGTCACAATTAAGGTTGTGTAAGTTAAGGGAATACTTAACAAATTAGAAAACTTACTTGAAGAAGCATTTCCCGTCAAGGCTCGAGTTATCCGCAGTCTACAGAAACGATTCAGACCTGGTTGTGAGCTCTGATACCAACTGTAACGACCCGTCTTTTAAAACCCCTTTTTCATAAATAAAAACATA